>CM031958.1:824721-832221 GCA_018749465.1 Paracanthobrama guichenoti
TGGTTTCAAAAAATAGCAGTTTCAGGCTCCCAAAGCGCCGGATCCATCTGGGCGAAATGGCAATACAATACAGAATTTTTACGTTTATATCTAAACGTGTCTCCGTGTAATGTCTGAGGCCTCAGTGTGTGAGTGTTTCTCTTTCCATTTACACTCTCTCTCATTCATGAAACTTTCATAAATATATCAGCAAATTCGGAGTAATTTGCGTGTAAAATGGACCTTTACAAAACTTTCCTCCAGGATTCACAAAGCGCTTGGATACCAGCGATTGTGTAGTTAAGCGTGTGTATATGAATGAATGAATTCATAAATAGGGCGTCTGTTCGTGCTCATTCATAATTAGCATAATCCCGCCCATGAGTTACAACTACGCAAATGGCGTGTCCAGGAACGCTGGAATCTTCTGGATTTCCTTCTCAGGTTTGGCTCCAGTATAGTTCATAAATGCTAAAGAGACTAACTGGCCATATTCCTAGCAATAAATATTCAACTATCATGTGTTCACCAAAACATTTTAGCCAGATAAAAAAGCGCCAAGTGCTCTTCTGAAAACAGCCAGCGGGTGGCGCTTTGCAAGAGCAGTGTTTTCCTGCCGAGATACTTTGGTTGCTATGATACAAAATATCCATGGCAGTAATGCCTTACTAGTATCTTATTTTGAAGAATATTAATATTAACTCCTCTATTGTTGTTCAGTCCAAGTAAGATGATTGGTCGATGTTGTATTTGTCCCGCCTCCTCCACTGTGATTGGGCGGCTGGGTAAAAAGTGACATCAGCTCGTGAAATATTATTATGGCTCACAGTGCATCAAAATGCAGGGTTAGGGAGCAGGTGTACATTTCTTTCCTACAAAGTAACATTTTCAAAATACTATATTTTAATGAACCCAAAAATTTTCGTCAGAACGGCTTTACGAACAATTTACAGACAAATTCGTTCTGCTTGTGTTTCATGAATGAGGCCCACTGACTGCATTCTTTAGAAGTTCAACATGACTTTTTGTGTAAAATGTATGTTATTGCAATTAAACTAGGTAATATGAGTCAAACAAGCACAATGACATGACTCAAAATAAGGCAACTATGAATGCATCCAGAACCGTAGCATGGGCTGTGCGACCACACAAGTCCTCACGATTGCGTGCGACGGCCCTGAATGCAATATCTGCTAATGGCCATGAGGAGAACCTTTAGCATGAGTGTCCTTTAGCAATGCCATTACTTCTCAGTGCTGTAATCCCCATGAAGTGAGTCAGAGGGAAGTGGCAAGGTGGATCTATGCAATGGCCTCTAAGTCAGCATGTTTGGTGCTTGCATGATTTTTCTTTGTTTTTGTGAGACTGTGTGTTTGTAATGCATTTCCTCACAGCTACTCACATTATGATGTGGACTGGCGTGTATCAGATGTCTCTCGGCCCTGTCAGGTATCCCAGCCAACAGCCCTGACAGCACAATGATGGATTAGGAACTGTCATCCAGTGCACTCGCCACTTGTTTACAAGACACCCATCCTTCATCTCACAATGTAAGGTTGTGATTCGCAGACTAGCCATACAATACCATAAAATACACCATAGAAGTCCTTACCGACTCTACACTCACACTCATCTCTCATGCTCATTCACGGTAGTATATTTGCACAGCTGAAGAATGAGAAAAGGACTCTTCATTTGTCTTCAGACATTTTAACATAGATTCTTTCTTTTTTTATTTCAATCACTCTCAGAATAGCATGTCACTGAATATGCCAATGTTAATGTATTTGTCTTGGCTAGATCTGCAAGGCTTGTTACTGCTAATACACACATGTAACCTTGACTCATAATGAGTAAATTCTTGCTAAAACAGTTAACACTAGAACTCCTAGACCGTCTGTTCTGACACAGCTCGCACTAGCTGCACCGAATGTCATATTTACATTGGAAAGCTTCTATTGAAGTTTAAGACTGAAGCTTTATATGTCTATCATCATGTTTATGATGGCATCACTGTAAATCCTCAAATAAAAATCAACAACATGGATTAAAAGGAGCAGCGGCGTAGCGGGAGGCGCAGATTGGTCTACACATTCTGATCTTTTTGCATCATATATAATTGTGTAAGAGCTACTAGCGCATCCAAAGTGTGTGCCTTTCGCTTAGGTATGTGTACATGGGGAGAAAGCTTTTCACTGCAGTGAAAATGTCAACAAGTATGGATTGACCAAGACTATTTCATTAGATAAAAACACCATGTGAATTATGGAAATTATTAGATCTATCTTTTTTTAATATAAAACGCTCTGGAGTTATTGGAAATCAGAAACAATCCTCTTTCTTGCAGACATTTCAAAGGTAAAGCTATGTGTTAGCTTAGCAATAGCATATAAAATAGCTAGAAAGCTGCAAGGCATAAGTGACACACATCTTCTCTGGCGGGAAAACCTAGCAAGCGCTGAAATAATACGTGGCGTTACGCCGTCTGTAATGTGTCACGCAGTCAATTTGAGCGTTATGGCCATTCAGGTAGAAATACTCAGAACTCTTTTGTAATTTTGTGACTAAATGACTAAATTTCGTGCTTGGCTACTAAATAATGTCTGTCGTTATCCATTGGCTAATAAATTGCTATCGTCCCTGGCGGTGATAAGTCTAGTGCAGATGTATGTTCAGTTTCCTCCACTCTCAGATTTACTGCGCACTGTTCTCACTGATATCAATGCACAGCGTGTTCTGATGCACCGTGAGCTCCAGAGATCCCGTCCTCCACCCACTCCCACTGATCCAGGGCAGGCGCTGGGAAACACCACACTCGGCGGCAGGGTTCACTTCTCCGCTAAACAAATTGTGCACATAAATAAATCGCGCCTCCGGGCTTCCATCTAATCGTGTCTGGTGCTCTTTGTTCCCCTGCCCGGCTCGCTTCTAAAACAAATGATTTTAATTTTATTTCTAAGAGCTTGGCATATGCATTTCAACATTTTTAAAAGATTTTTCTTTATCTCTATCACAAAACCACATTTAGGTAGAAAAAAAAGCGTTATAATTTGATTTGTTATTAATGTTCTTTAAATGACGACACTGAAAAATGAAAGTATTTTGTGAGTGCATTGTCTCTCTCAGTCTGTGTGTGCAAGCCATATCACAAAATAAAATGGAAATAAATTCAATAATTATTCAGTGCTTTTGTTCAATAATACAAAAAGTACTGTACATTACACAGGACTGCTAACAATCAAAGAGTGGAAAAAGAGAAACCATGTGCTGTAATTATTCTGATAATTTTGTACATATTTCTAATTGAAATGTTAAATCATAAATTGTTTCCAGCATTGATAATACACATGCCAAATCACAAAGGTAAGGTGATGTTGAGCTGGTCAGTCTGAAAGACATCACGACAACAAGTGTATCAGCACAGGGCGGGAATTTACAATAATTGCTATTATTATTATCATTATTATTACAGTCATTATGACCATGCAACATATTATTTGACATCACAACAGCACATCTGGATTGACTCTTCCTATTAATTTTCAAAACAACATGATGCCGGTGAGTCTAGCACCTGCACAACATTTTCTCATGACAGCTCGTGTGCATCAGGGCTCTTTAAAAATGACTTGAGTGGAACAGAGGATCGTGTCAATTCTCTCTCTCTCTCTCTCTCACACACACACACACACACACACACATTGGGTTTACACATGTTTTATGGGGACATTCCATAGACATAATGATTTTGTACTGTATAAACTGTATATTCTCTCTTACACTCCCCATTTCTGTATTTTTACATTTTCAAAAAACATCACTCAATATGATTTGAGCTGTTTTCTCATGGACCCCAAAATATTATAAAATTAATAATATTAATTTTGTCCCAAAACATAGAATTCCTGGACCACACTTTTACACAGCACACACACACACACACACACACACACGCACACACACACACACACACACACACACTGCACTTTTACACACACACACACACACACACACACACACACACACACACACACACACACACACACACACACACTCTTATTCAGCTTTCTAAACGGGGACATTCCATAATTCCATATACTTCTATTATGGAATTAATAGAACTAATACTATTGTTATATACAGCTAGTTATAATAACTAGCTCTAAATCACACACTAACCCTAATTTTGTCAGACACACACTCTCTCTTTGTAATTGAAATTAATCTCACGTTGTAAATTTCAAAACAGCAGATAAATGTGGGGAGAAATTATTTCAATTTTTAGATAAATAGAGCAGCAAAGAAAAAAAGACGTAAAAAAGGCAAGGGTGTTGCATTCATCCTGGTCTCCTCCCAGCATTACGCGAGACCATCACACCATAATAATGGGCGCTGCAATACTCGGCTTTTGTCGAGTGGCGCTGCAACACTAATGGCCGCTTCAGTTGGCAGCATTAGTAAAAGCACAAGGAGATTTGACTTTCTCCACGGGCCCAGTACAGCCCTTCGCCAGGCTGATAATGGGCTCCTATCAGGTTTAATGATCCTCAGCTTGGGCGAACAGACAACAGCAGCGGGAGGGCAGTTAAAGGGCATCGGGAATCGTACAGCAAGCATATTGTCATTAAATATTTTTTCTGAACACTCCCTTGTTCATGGCATAAATGCGCCGTGAGTGATCATAATTGGCTCTGAACACATGTGTAATTGCCTTCAGCTGGCGTTCTTTTACAGTTGACATTGTTCTGTGGCGATGAGGTGACTGGCCATTTGAATAAGCAGCTTGTTTGGCGGCGGCAGGCGTAATTGAAATGTCGTGTGTGAACAGAAGATTACATTAAGACCCCTGATAATCACCTGACAGGGGAATAATTGAGTCTGCAATCTGCCACAGCGTCCTCGAGAGCCCGGGAGGATGTAGTCGAGTAACGGGCGGCACTCTTGGCTGACATGCTTTTGACGTAAGCAAAAGTGCCAACCATGCATTCCTGAGCATCAACCCCTCCGTCTGTCTCTGTGTGTTTGTGTGGCTTCGGAGGGTCACTTCTGCACAAAGCTAACAGATGGGCCCTTTTAACCATCTTCATTGCCATGTTTAGGTGATGAGGTTGTGGTCACAATTTCTCATAAGGGTTTGTCCTTTATTTTAAAAAGATTTTTAAAAGATCTGAGCTGTTATTTACACGCATTATTATTTACACCAGCGTGTAAGAAAGTGTATGACAATACATGTGCAATAATAAGCGAGGAAAGCAAGATTCGTCTTCTGTTATTTTTCTTATTCAGTAAATAAATGGATCTCATATACTAAAGATAATTTGAATTTATCAGTTGCTGCCTAATTACAGTAACTTTATAATATGCGATTATTGATCTGAAACAAATCTCCCTCTGCTCAGAAAGCAGCAGCTACTTACTTTGTGTTAAATCATTAATATAGTAATGATTTTTCCAGAACACTCTCAATTAAGAGCAAATGTGAAAAATGTACCCATGGGACTTTGAAGCCAAGCTATTAAATGTGTTATGTTCCAAGCGTGTGCTCCTAATGTTTCAGCTGCAGTGTAGTGCTGTATGAAAATATTCAACAATCTGTGAGTGTATTTGCAAAGTGTTTTATTTCCAGTGTTCTCTGGTACACGTGGCTTTCAGGTGCATATGCTCCACTTCTCTGTCAGTCATTGTTCAAGCAGTATTACAAAATAAAGGCAAGCGACAAATGCAGCTCTGCCTCTTATATGTATTCAGTAATGCGTACAGCCATCATTTTAATAATAATCAAAAATTAAAGAATGGCAGTGGCATAGCGATAGATGTTATTTACACTAAGTGTAAAGTGTGTCACAGTCTGTTGTTGCAGAGTCGTCTCAGGAACAATACACTGCGTCTTGGACTGACACTGTGGGAATGTCATCAGCATGACTGGTGTCTGAAGACTTGTGTAAACACGCCAACAAACCATTGGCAGGCGGCGGTCCCAGCGGCGTCTCACATGGGGCGCCTGTGAGGTAAAAGGGGCATGGGAATGCACGTCATTAACTTTTTGTCTGAAGGAGATGAGCAGGCAGTCCCAATGGAATGGCAATGAGATGCAGTGTCTTGCTACCCTTTTCAGGGAACCACGGTTACAGTTGAAACTAAGGCGTTCCCATTCAAAGGGAACTCAACACTGCGTCTTGGATTGACGCTATGTGGAGCGAATACCCATTCTGCCATAGAGCGGAAATGCCTGCCTCCTAGGTGAGAATATACACAAGCATAGTGGGCATAAATATTAAAGATATTCAAGCTTCTATGCTTTCATAGCAAAGGGATGCCTTTACAACCTTCCTCTGGACACACTCTGTCAGTTTAAATCTAGACTAAAAACACATCTCTTTACTATGGCACACATAAAACACCCGGCTCGATTTTCTTTTGTGATTTTAATATACAAATTACATTACACATTACCTTACATCATAAGGCCTACATTTGGCATACTCCTGCCTTATCTACTTTTTAAAACACAATGAAAGTGGCAGTGTATGTGCAACTCCTTCACTTCCTGCTTCTCTTCCACCTTGAGCCATGCCAGCTCCACTTGCTCCTCTAGTCTAGCTGTGCTATATATAATGAGTCCTCCTCATTAAGCTCCCTCATTCTGAAATGGAAAATCACGGTAAGTTAGCCAATCTCATCGGTCCAAGGACTCATCTGTGTTTTGAGATACGGCTCTTTCGAATTCTGAGCTACAATACAATGTAAAGATTTCAAATGATAGACTTGGATGCAGAATGTAGCCCTTCATTATACAGGAAATGTGCTGTTGGTGTATTAGCCTAAAACAACACGCTTCGCCAGATTGTTTATCTAAATAGCTCTATGTTGTTAGAAATGCATCCCATGCAACAAGAGAGTGCTGCAGTTGCCAAATTGCTTCATGTTACACTTCCTCTGGCATCAGCTATTGTGTAAAGTCATATTTAACTTCTTACCCACATCATGAACGACTGCCTAAAGCCTTGTTTATAGTTTCACCTGGCACGCCAGCCTTGAAGCCTCCGCTGACTATAGCGGCATCTCCCCAAATGGGCCAGAGGCATTTTGCTAAACGTTACTGTTTTAGACTGAAAACCAGATCATACCACTGATTTACATCGCCAAACTGGTTGCCTGTGTGATGAGATGTTCTAATATCCGTCTGCTCGGGCAGATTAGGCTCAAAGTCGTGCATCTTTGGATGCGGAGCGCTGTACCTTCGGCGCTCATGCGGACACCACGACAACCTAATATTCAGGGACCAGCTCAGAATCCGAGAGCGGTAGCGTATATCTCAGAACTCAGGGCAGAGCACCCACGACTAACGATAAGCCTGACTAACGTCATGAGTATGGCGACAATACAATATTATTGTAAATTATATCACATAAAAAAGCGGTAGCTAACGTTAATTGAATCAAGCAAACAAATAGCTGTTATTTTTGCTCCAAAAGCTTGACTTGGCAGATTTACAGCAATAAGCTTCCATCACACTGGAAG
>CM031958.1:837221-844136 GCA_018749465.1 Paracanthobrama guichenoti
CTGGGGCGGATCCTATTCTATTTATTACAATATAAACCTTATTATATATTATAAGCTATACAGTTTTGAACTGTAAAATAGACAGTAAACTAAGTGCTGTCCCTTAAAACCCTAAAATGTTGCTTCTGTATTTTTACGGTAAAGTTCTGGCAACCCACAGCTTTACAATAATTTATTTATACAGTGTGTATAAATATATAGTATATATAAATATATATATATATATATATATATATATATATATATATATATATATATATATATATATATATATATATAATACATGTTTTGTTTCTTGGAAACATGACAGATTTGACAAAAGTAGCGACAGATATAAATTTAATACACAAACAATATCTATAAAACTTTTAACAGCCTCATTTTTAAAGGAGTTCAGTTTTAAATATGATTACTGTTCTTATTTAAGTTCTACTTGAGCACTCTGTTTAGATCACCACAGGTAAAACCACACAGGTAAACCTCACTACATGGTAAAAAGTACAAATGTTGTTTCTATATCTAGAATGGGTAGTCTATAAACACATTTAATATACATAAAAGTGCACAAAACCACAGAAGTTTATGACAAAAAAAATTGTCCTTCTCATTAATACATGTCTACATTAAAAATGAAATAAAATGAAATATGAACCTACATTTCTGACAGAACACCACGGTTACAGTTACGTTACCACAGTACATCCATGATGAATGTTGGTTAAAGTGTTCTGACTGGATAGCTGTGGCTCAGAATTAAATCACAGAGAGCGTGCCGCTCGTGCCGGAGACCTCTTCTCACCCGGATGTTTTAGTGGTCGCGGGATCGAGGCGCTCAACAAGTCGACACAACACTCGTGAGTTGCACACAAAGCGATGTTTTAGTTCTGCTTTTGGTGTGTCAATGTTTCCCTGGCCCAAAATCTAGTACTGCCACCTTGTGTTGGCATTGTGAAACTACACGATTTGTAAAGTATATGTGTGGCGGGCCACATATAATATATTTAATAGACAGGCTGCGGGCGTTTGAAGACTTTGGACACCTGCTTTATACTATTGTAAATGTCACCAAGTTGCTTAAATGTACTTAGTCACTCCAAATACTAGACAATACTACAAATTAGCATTAAATACTAAATTAATTTTCTAATTTCTATGAATCTGTATGTTTTATTTTGTTTTGTAAGTAATTCAAGTATCACTCAGATCCCGAAAAAATCTGTGTGTATCCGTGTATTGGATCTGTGCGTTCGATCTTAAAGTGACAGCAGTCTAATAAATAAAAATCACTCAATGTTCTTGACTGAATAACTTTAATCGCTTTAATAATAATAATAAATCTACAGTCAAACCCAAATTTATTCAAATTTTATACTTCAACATTTCTCTCATCGTCACAGTTTATCGCTATAGTTTAGAAAATGGTAATAAAACATGAGCAGAACTCAGAGTTAAACTGAACAAACTCATCTTGATGATGTCAGATAACTCTGATAGAAAGGGATGTAATGGATCACAATCAGCCAATCAGCTGTTAGATTTAGAAACACAATTAGATGATACCAGTTTAGCTCGACCAATGGAGCAAGCAATGCTTCATTTAGTTCAGTCTGTGGGGTCCAAAGGTCATTAGCAATTAAAAAGAACAAACACTTCAATAAAACCTGCTCAGCTCAAAGTGAAGGAAAGGCATTTTGATCCCCAAATGTTGATCAGATTTGCTGGTAGTCACTAATATGAAGAGTGTGGGTATATTATAATACACTTTATTCTACTCTCCTCACTTACAGAAATGAACTTTAGTGTCCTCACACACTAGTGAAACATTATATCTGTGTCTGGAAATTTTTGTTTATTTTATTTTAACATAAATAAAGACCCTATTTATAAGTCACAGCAGTTAAATATGATGTTTAACCCTTAATATCATTCATATTAACAGAATTCATGTTTTCTCAGAGACTATATAATGGTAAATCTAAAACAATTCAAGAAAGAGTAAATATTTCAGCTAAAAACTAAATCAAAATGAGCACCGGTGAGATAGCCCATAAAGAGGTTTGATATATAATAAAAATATAACATAAATCTGTACATAAATGTTGTAAAATTCAAAAATATGACAGTATAATTTAATTCTTTAGAGTGCTTGATTATATATTTAAACCATGCAGTATAAAAAGCTAAAACAATGGCCGAGGGTTATGATCTCATCATTTCTTCTGTGGTAGCCTGTCAGGAGTTTGTGGCTCAACACGACAATGCCAATAAACAGCATCACTTGTGCGGAGACGAACAATGGGCGCCATATGTATACCCGACTGAGGAAATGAATAGAGCTCATTTGCTGTGGCCTGCGTGGGGACCGACCCGTGCTTTACTCTCACGACACAGACAGGCGAACTGCGGTGGTCGAGCGTTTACCTACCAGCCCTCGGACCGGCGGGAGGACATCACGCATGATCTGCAACATGTGAATCAGCCATTCAACAACTTCTCTTCTTCTTTGCATTTGCCAACGTGCTCAGTGGAAACTGGTTATGTTTGCCCGCACGTGTGTGTGTTTATGTTTGTGTCAGTTTTTAAAGGAAGCGACCCGTGTGTGTGTGTGTTTGAATTTCAGGGCCAATGATAGCAAATGATTAAGAACCGGCTATTTGTGTTGACACTTGAGATACTAATAGAGGATGAAATGGAAAGGGGTCAGGCTGGTCTCTGGGTCATGGCCCCCTCTTCAGGACAGCCCGGCTAATCCCATAACTCTTAATCACCCCCCCAAGCACACACATACTGCTTATGCCCCAGCGCAAATGAACACAGCACTCATCAATGTCGCATCCTAAAGTGCAGATAATTAGCAGCACAACAAGGTCCATTTCAGCCTCACTCATCACTCTGTCTCTCTGTCTCTTTCAGTATTTCATCACTTTAGTTTGATTTCAGAAAGCTCAGCAAATATCTTTACAATTGCTATAGTTTTTGTGCTTACATCTCACATATGATGTAATCTTTCTGTGATCTGTGTGTGTGTGTGTCTGTGTGTGTGTGTGTGTAATAAATAATTCAAATATTCACTTATACACAATGTCCCCACAAGATGGCAATGCAGGAAATCCTTGTCCTTATGAAGGGACATTTTGATCCCCCTTACAAATACAAAAAGGATTGTGTGTGATGGGTATAGGTTCAGGAGTGGAGTGGTTGTGTGTCTTATTGTGTAATGTAATGACTGTGTGATGTGATGTAAACTCCAGGTGATATGAGGGCTGATGCTGATCATTCCGCATCCAAGAATTGCTGGCATACAGTTCAACAACACTTGCACATTTATTTATATTATTTTGCAATAAATATTACACTTTATTGTCGTGTTTATAGTTTGGTGACAGGATTCTGTGTTTTTGGGTCTTGAGAGGCTTGAGGGTTTGACTTTGACTTGTATTCGATGCATTTGTCTAGTCTGGTTTCTGTTCTTCATGCTCCATGTCATGTGTGTGTTTCTGTCACTGAGCACATGGCTTCCTCTTGCGTCTTGCAAGTGTCATGTTCTCTGTCTGAGCATGTGGTTGATATTGGTGTTCATTTGCAATGTGTTCTTCTGTTTTATCTCTTGAAGAGAGACAAAGAGGAAAATGCTCAGCTTAGCGGTGTTGACTTATGAATTTGCACATGGTTTGTCTTGAAGCATATTAAAAACACCACATAGACATAAGTAAAACTTGATTGAATTGAGTGATTATCAATGTACACTATGTACTATACAAACAGCATATTTGACACAAAAATGATTTATATGTACTGAATATTTTATAACTTTCTCTCTAATGACAATGTATAGAGCAACATAAAAATGACTTGTTCCCCATTAAAAGTAAAGTTTTTCACATTATAACCAAATCAAATAGTCAGTTATAATAATCGCTTCAGTAAAACTTCAGTTCACTACAGGCACAATAATATTTAATCCCACTATTAAATGAATAGAAAAGCTAAATTCACTGAATATACACATGCCACAGACATTAAACATCAAATTTTGATATTATGATGTCCACTATTTGCCATTAGTAAGCTAACCTCACTTTATACTAATCATGTGATCACTTCGTATAACATTCACAAAATCCACATAAAATTAACAAACAAAGCTTATAAATCATCAGTTTTATACTCAAAACTGTGGCATATTAACCCAAAAAGTAATCCACTCTTGCCTAAATGACTATATGCGTCCAGTGGCTCTCCGTCTATAGTCATGAAGGTCTTTGAGAACTCATTAAAAAAACACCATTTTGCGCCTTCATTCCTGACACTTTGGACCCTCTTCCAGTTTGCCTATCGTCCCAATAGATGCGACTGAAGATGCCATCTCTCATGTCCTCCACTCCTCCTCACTCACATCGACAGCAAAAGTAGGAACTTCACGTGGAGCTGCTGTTATTGACTATAGCTCAGCCTTTAACACCATAAGTTCCCCACCAAGCTAACCTCAAACTCCTGGATCTCGGCCTCAATCCTTCTTCTCTGCCACTGGATTGAGGACTTCCTCACTGGCAGGCCTCAGGTGGTGAGAATAGGCCAGTCCACCTCCACCTCCATCACCTGAGTGTGGGAGCTCCACAGGAGCTGTGTCCTGAGTCCCCTGCTCTACTCTCTCTACCACGCATGACTGTTTGTCCACACACAGCTCCACCTCTATCATCAAATTTGCTGTTGATGATACTGTTGTCCCTGGGCCTCATTTTCCAGCAACAATGAGGCGGCATACTTGGGCGAGTGGAGCATCTAACATCATGGTGCCAGGACAACTCTCTCTCTCTGAATGTTGCTTAAGACCAAAGAAATGATTGTGGACTTCAGGAAGAGACAGCCGCGGACATACTCCCCCTCCATGATCAGCGGGTCACCAGTAGAGAGAGTGAGCAGCTTCAGAAGTACCTGGGAGTAAACATCTCCGAGGACCTGACCTGGACTGCTCCGCATTCAGACACAGGTGAAAAAAGCCAGAGCCAAAGCTGTACCACCTCTCGTCAGCTAGAGGAAATTCAGGGTTTTCACCAACTATCCTGAAAACTTTCTATTTGTTAGGAGCGATAGAAAGTGTTTTAACTCTCAGTGCATCACAGCGTGGTATACAGAACAGCACCAGTCATGACCGCAGAAAGCCCTGCAAAGAGTGCGATGCGCCTTATCCGGCGTATCTCAGGGTCCCGCTCTCCCGTCTCTGCAGGGCGTCTACACCATAGCATGCAAAGGCAGAGCTACTAAGATCATCAAGGACTCTAATCACCCTGCAAACCCTCATTTCAACGCTGCTGCCATCTGGTAAAAAGCGCTTCCGAGCGCCTAGATGGCCAAAACTGAGAGACTCAGGAGGAAGCTTCTTCCCCAGGCCATCAGACTCCTGAACTTAGATCCGTCCAGACTTCACTTCAGGATAAACATCGATACCACTGTCATTGCACTGCACTTTCTGTTCGTTGTTACTGTGGCAACAACCTGTTATAAACCTGTTTGCACATTATACTCTTTATACATTTGTTAACCACACTTATTTATAAGTCTACAGTTTACTCACTGCACAGTCTACTTCAATTATTTTATTCCACTTTATCCTTATTTGTTACTCATACTTGACTTGACGATTATTTATAATTCCACAAAGATATAAGACATTATATATATATATATATATATATATATATATATATATATATATATATATATATATATATATATATATATATATAACTGCCTATAACTATATATATATATAGATAGATAGATAGATAGTACTTTTTTAATCCTATTTCTATAATTTCCTCCTTGTGTTTTTAACTGTGAATTTGCACTGTCCATGGAGGCAGACCTGTTACATTTCACTGCCAGTTGTATATTCTGTATATAACTGTGTATGTGACAAATAAAAACTCTCTGAATCTCAAAGGAAAACATATATAAATACAATAACAGTGTGCTGTTTCTTTGTATTTATTCTAGGTTTGCATGTGTTGTGAGTGCATATTCACATCCTCTTGAGTAACACCCTGGTGTAGAAGTATCCAACTCAGACATCTACAGTAAAGTGTGAAGGAGAGAGACTCATCCAGTGACTCTGCTGAAACCAGACTGCACAGAAACAGCCTTCACAAAGACTTCACGGCTATTTAGTCTTCATGGACTTATACTACATGGTTTATGTCATCATGTAGTTTAAATGACAGTTTACCATCCTTTTTATTTGTCCTTAATTATATCTTGAATCTTGAATTATGGTTTAAAAAAATTATTATCCACAGATTTTTTTTTTTTTTTTTCAGCATTTAAGCAACTCTGGGACAAAACTTTTAAGTTGGCTATGTAGCATGGTCATGCTTCAGATGACCCGAGTTCAAGTCCCAACTCAGGGACCTTTCCCAATCCCGATAAATAAATATTTAAATATCTTCTAATTAAAACAATAATACTAAATGTAAAACAAATTTAAAAAGAATTAAAAAAACCTCTGTGTACAGAAGTTATATCAGGACAATCACCCACAACCTCCGATAGAGGTCAGACTCTGTATGAAATAGATGATTAGGGAACACAGAAATTGAAAGAAAATATTCAGTGGTTGAAAAATTGCTAAAACGCTTTCACTATGCATACAAATGCAAATCTGAACAAATTATAATAGATACATAAATGCTTGTTGTCTCAGAGAGAGAGTGAGACAGAAATATCATGTAGCCTATCATATCATTACAAGGTTTATAACATTTAAGTAGACATATCAAGTAGTAGAAAATGTTTATGATGTAGTATTTTAGTTGATATTACTCTTGCTAAGCTCAAGATTACTGAGAGATGCATGCAGACAGCTTAGCAATGGCTGTTTGATTTACACGGTACGGCTCAGAAGTGTTTACACTCATT
>CM031958.1:844236-896736 GCA_018749465.1 Paracanthobrama guichenoti
AAAACTAATGTTTAGTATTACTAACCTTGTGTCCTCACAGTGTAGGGTTTACAATACACACATCACACGATTTACATCGCACGCATTTACACAGTCAACAGTGGCATAAGAAACACGTTTCAGGAACACTTTGAAAAATCAAGTAACTGAAAATAACATACAAATCTCTTTTATCAATATCCTACCAAACTATGCACAAAAAAAAAGAAAAAGATTTTTAGTGCAGTTTTATTAAATTACATTGAGCAATCATTCAAGAGTTGAGAAATTACATAAAAACTATAGATTTTTTCTGATTTTAACCAAGTTTGGACTATGTCTCCCACAAATCTATTTCAGATGATCAATATTTGTGGGGTTGTTTTGATAGTACATACTTTTGGCTTAGTTGCCACAGCTTTCTGAATTAGTGCTTATATTCAGACTAGGAAAAAAACACACATTTTTAGCTGATGTACTTGGCGTACTTTGGGTCATTGTCTTGTTGCGTCATCCTCTTCCTCTCAAAGCTTGAACTCATGGAATCATTCAATTGACATTTCTCCTATAAAATGTCTTCATCATAAACTTTTGAACTCAATTGTTCCTTCAATGATTGCAGAGTCCAGACCCTGAGGCAGCAAATCAAAGGCTTAAACCCTGCCGCTTTTGCAACAGTACTTCACAGGAGAGAGGTTTGTACAGTTGGTGTGTGTGAGGAGGCGTGTTCAAGTGCTTTCTGTGAATGGGAGAGCTAGACAGAGAGTGACATGAAGGGGGCACAAGAGCATGCCAACTTGATCATTCTCTAAATGGTAGTGAGAAGCGAGAAAACACATAGGGAAAGTGTTTTGAAAAAATGGATGGACAGGTTTCCTGGATGTCGCTCTTTCATCGATCACTATTTGTTCAGTGTTTGTGACGAAAAAAATAAAAACATTTTCTATATTTATAGTAAAGGGCATCTTATCATGGATTCCTTGAACAACAAGGCCTCTTTAGCAATGCTTTGCAGACTTTCCAGCTTTGTGCAAAGGTTTTGGGATCACACAAAAAGGACCACACTTCCAATTGCAAATTCTTAAATTGTGGCGTTTATCTATAATTGTGACTTGGATGAAAGCCTGATTCATATTATGAGTAATCAAAGCAGGTCTCAATGCATATTTTAAAGGGTCTCATAATGACTATGGCCACATACTGTATATCATGTTTGCAGTGGAGTGGAAAGAGAGGAACTGGGAGGTGTGGATCTAATCACACTGCTTTATGACAGCAACACTGCTACATGATTAAATCTCATCTAAATCTAAGACATAGTAAAACTAAAAAGAACACTGTGAATGAAATGTCTCACATACAGCCACCCTGATGAGAGGAGTGTGGTAGACTTAGGGGGACAGCAAGGAGGGCCAGGACCACCACTAGCACGGCAGAGCGCATTACTGCTTAGACACTGCAGGTGAATAGGATTTTTGACTTACAAGATTGTCGTGAAATCTCTCCAGTTTATTACTGACATGAACATAAGAAAAAATGTATTGCAAGCTGTGTGTAATTAATGTTTTAATATACTAATGAGGCCTTATATAACTTAAATACACGTCATTTGCATATATTTCACAAAACAAAATCTGGAAATAAAATTATCGGTTCTTATACGTTAAGTATATTAGATGCGCAGGGCTTTTGGCTGAGGGATTCTGGATATCTTATTTTGTGCTTTAGTAAATTAGAGAATACTGCCTTTAAAAAAATATTTTTTCACTTTGTTTTTGGAGTAAAAGGACTTATAACTCAGATATAAGAATGATATATCAACAATCCTCTGTAAAAGCCTTCAGAGTATAGTTAGTTAAGTATAGGACTGAGAAGTTGATGCTTGTAGGTGCTAATAAAGTGGATCTATCTAACCTGAGGAGAAAAACTCATTTTGAGAAAACAGCTTTAAAGTTATATGTTATATATTAGATATATTTTATTGAAACCCCAACTTACAAACTATAGTTTGTAGGTTGGGTTTCAATAGAAACTATATATATTGGCATGGTTGTTGGTGCCAAAAGGCCGGTCTAGTATTTCACAATCTGCTCAGTTACTGGGATTTTATAGAGATATTGGTCACTGGGATTTGATTTTTTATATGGAATGGTGTGAAAAGGAAAACATCCAGTATGCAGCAAAAGTCCTGTGTGGGTGAAAATGCCTGTGTTGATGCTAGAGGTCAGAGGAGAATGGGTCGAATTGATTCAAGCTGATAGAAGAGCAACTTTGACTGGAGATAACCACTGCTACAACCGAGGTATGCAGCAAAGCATTTGTGAAGCCACAACACGCACAACCTTGAGGCAAGGTGATGGGTCTACAACAGCAGAAGACCCCACCGGTACCACTCATCTCCACTACAAATAGGAAAAAGAGGCTACAATTTGCACAAGCTCACCAAAATTGGACAGTTGAAGACTGGAAAAATGTTGCTCTGGTCTGATGAGTCTCGATTTCTGCTGAGACATTCAGATGGTAGAGTCAGAATTTGACGTAAACAGAATGAGAACATGGATCCATCATGCCTTGTTACCACTGTGCAGGCTGGTGGTGGTGGTGTAATGGTGTGGGGATGTTTTCTGGCACACTTTAGGCCCCTTAGTGCCAATTGGGCATTGTTTAAATGCCATGGCCTGCCTGAGCATTGTTTCTGACCATGTCCATCCCTTTATGACCACCATGTACCCATTCTCTCTGATGGCTACTCCAGCAGGATAATGCACCATGTCACAAAGCTTGAATCATTTCAAATTGGTTTCTTGAACATGACAATGAGTTCACTGTACTAAAATGGCCCCCACAGTCACCAGATCTCAACCCAATAGAGCATCTTTGGGATGTGGTGGAACGGAGCTTGCGGCTCCTTCTGATGTGCATCCCACAAATCTCCATCAACTGCAAGATGCTATCCTATCAATATGGGCCAACATTTCTAAAGAATGCTTTCAGCACCTTGTTGAATCAATGCCACGAGAATTAAGGCAGTTCTGAAGGCAAAAGGGTCAAACACAGTATTAGTATGGTGTTCCTAATAACTTTAGGTGAGTGTATGTCCATCTATAACTATTTGAACTATATGAATTCTATTTATAACTATATTCAATTATGATGGGTTTCTGTCGCCTAATCTGTGGTTGTTTACTTTCTTTTATCAGCCTTGCTACTTGGTCTTTTCTGTGAATGTTTATGAGCTGATTTTGGTGTTGTCTGCATTTCTCTCAGGCGCTAAAATACACGGAAGCGCAGTGCGTGATAACGGAGTGAGAAATTCACATCGACCAATCAGATGTGGTTTTCAACTGAAAACTTTTCGCAGTTGGTTAGTTCTCCACAAAGGAAATGGCCATATTTGGATTAGGCAGCGCTGCGTATGAGACTGAGAGCTTTATAATGATCCCAGGAATGACATGGAGGAACGCCAGGAGCTCGCTAGTAGGATGCTAACGCTTGATGATTTCGGTAGAAATCTAAAGGCACAAGTTAGCAAAATATAATGAAATAACCACTTTAATGTGTAATGTTGACATATATTTTATTTTGACATGAAAGCTTTATATGTTAAGGGAGCAAACTTGCCCAAAAATCTAAAACTTGACCACTGCATGAAAAAACAATGTTTTCACCTGCCGTGGTCTCGCCTTGAAGAGGGTAAACGACGAGCAGAGCCGGTTAGAGTGGCTTTCAGAAAGCACGAGGATTTCCCTCTGATGAAAGTGAGGAACAATTCAATGCCTATTTGGAAAGGCTCAAACAGTATTTTGAAGCAAATGGCTTAAAGGACACTGAAGGGAAAACAAAAGGGAATTTATAACAATTGTTGGAAAAGACGTTAAAAGAAGAAAAAAGAAGTTTGCTATCGTGGATTTATGCACAAATTGTCAGCCACTTGCAAGTTCGGCCTGTTCATGAACAAAGCTTTCAGTGACAGATTTGTGTGTAGAGTAAAAGTACAGAGTTGAGAGATTCACATTCTAAAGACCTAACAGACTTAATAGAGAAGGGTCTGGCATATGAAGTGACTGTAAAGAGCTCAGTTTTCTGGCAAAAGACTTTCAAAACATGTCATGGACAAAAACAAAAACAAAAAAACTTAAATGTAGGCAAGGTAGACAAACCCTATTATGTGTATGTTCTGGGTAAATGGTCTGGCGAGTGAAAATGGAGGTACCCGGCACCTTCGGAAGTTATTTCTTGCTAGCTGTGTTTTTGAAAACATACAGCAAAGAGTCTCTTAATGGGAAAATTACAGTAAAAGTGAAGATTAATGATAGAACACATACTACACTTGATAGTTGTTAAAGGAAATGGGCCTTCTCTAATGGGAAGAGACTGAGATTGTCGACATGGAGTTATCTAAGCTAGAAGGTGAAGGTGTGATCTCTCTGTCAGTTATAATGATTGGGCAGCTCCTATTGTGTATATTCACAAAAAGGAAAAATAGTGTAAGGATCTGTGGAGACTACAAGGTTACTATTAACCCTGGTTGGAAGTAGAACAGTATCCTTTACTTAGAACTCAGGATTTGTTTGCCTAATTGTGTCCAGGGTCAGAGATTTACTAAACTGGACTTATCCAACACATTTACATTTACATTTGCATTTAGTCATTTAGCAGATGCTTTTGTCAAAGTGACTTTACAAATGAGAGCAATAGAAGCAACTAAAAACAGTCAAAGGGCAACAATATGCAAGTGCTGTAACAAGTTAATCTAGCACAGAACACACAGGACAGAACAATTTTCATATATATATATATAAATAGACAAACAGAAAATGTATAGAGTGATAAGTGCTATTCTTTTTTATTGGTCAGGTGCTGCTGGAAAAGATGCGTCTTAAGATATTTTTGAAAATGGCTACAGACTCGGCTGCTCGGAATTGAGACAGGCAGGTCATTTCACCAGGTGGGAATGGTCCAGGAAAAGGTCCTTGTGAGGGATTTCATGCCTCTTTGGGATGGCAGAATGCAGAATGCAAGCTTCTGGAGGGTGTGTAAGTCTGTTGGCAGCCAGTGTATACTGATGAAGAGAGGCGTGACGTGCGCCTCTCTTCAGCTCATTAAAGACCATTCTCGCCACTGCATTCTGGATCAGTTGCAAGTGGTTTGATAGTGCATGCTGGAAGGCCCGCTAGAAGAGCATTACAGTAGTCCAGTCTGGAGAGAAGAAGAGCTTGTACCAGGAGTTATGGTCTGCTCTGGATAGGAAGGGTCTAATCTTTCTAATGTTGTATAAGGCAAATCTGCAGGATCGGGTTGTTGCAGTGATATGGTCAGTGAATTTTTAGCTGATCATCAATCACAGCTCCAAGGTTCCTGGCTGTCCTGGATGGAGTTATGGATGATGAACCGAGCTGAATGGAGAGAGTATGGTGAAGTGCTGGGTTGGCTGAGACCACAAGCAGTTCTGTCTTTGCCAGATTGAGTTGAAGGTGTTGTTCCTTCATCCAGACAGAAATATCTGTCAGGCAGGCAGTGATATGAACACCAACTGTGGGATCATCTGGTTGAAATGAGAAGTAGAGTTGCGTGTCATCAGCATAGCAGTGATAGGAAAAGCCATGTTTCTGGATGACAGATCCCAGTGATGACATGTAGATGGAGAAGAGAAGTGGTCCAAGCACTGAGCCCTGGGGAACTCCAATAGCTAGATGATGTGACTTAGACACTTTACCTCTCCATGACACCCTGGAAGGACCTACCTGAGAGATAAGACTTGATCCACTGGAGAGCAGTTCCTGAGATGCCCATCTTCAACGAGAGAGTTGACAGGAGGATCTGGTGAGTTAACTGTGTCAAAGCTGCAGACAAATCCAGTAAGATGAGTACTGTGGATTTGGAAGCTGCCCTTGCCTGTCTCAGTGCTTCAGTAAAAAAGAGCAGGGGCAGTCTCAGTCGAGTGGCCACTTTTGAAGCTGGATTGGTTGTTGTCCAGGAGGTCGTTCTGTTCAAGAAACATGGAGAGTTGGTTGAACACAACTTGCTCGAGTGTTTTTGCAATAAAAGCAAGAAGGGATACCGGTGTGTAGTTTTCTATAAGTGCTGGATTCAAAGAAGAGAGGAGAATGTTTTGAAAAGTGTGCGAGAGTCAGAGCAGTTTTGTTTTTGTTGTGATAGTATGTAGTTTTGGCAGTGGAGACATTTGCAGAGAAAGAAGCGAGAAGAGACTGATATAAGATAAGATCAGTAGAGTTCTTCGATTTGCGCTAGTTCTTCTTCTCTGCCGCTCTGAGTACAGAGCGATGTTCACGGAGAACATCAAACAGCCAGGGGGCAGAGGGGGTGGTGTGGGCTGGTCTGGATGAAAGGGGGCAAAAGCTGTCTAAGCAAGATGTTAGAGTGGAGCAAAGAGTGTCAGTAGCACTTTTAGTGTTCAGTGCTGAGAACTGAGACAGTGGAGGAAGTGAGGATGAAACCATAGTGGATAGGCGAGAGGGGGAGAGCGAGTGTAGATTACGCTGAAAGGTGATCTGCGGATTAGTGTGTGTTGTGACAGGAGTCAGTATGAGGTTAAGAGTGATGAGGAAGTGGTCGGAGGTGTGCAATGGAGTAACTAAAGTGTTGTCTGTGGAGCAGTAGCGTGTGTAGATAAGGTCCAAATGGTTACCTGATTTGTGAGTAGCCGTAGTAGACACTCGCTAAGGTCAAAATGAGGTGAGTAGAGAGGTGAAATCTGCAGCCTGGTGTTTCTCAAGGTGATGCTGAAGTCACCAAGTAGTACCAGGGGAGTGCCATCTTCAGGAAAGTTGGAGAATAACATATCCAACTCCTCCAGGAAGTTACCCAGTTGACCTGGCAGGTGATAAACAACTACAACATGGATTTTAGCAGGGTGAGTGATAGTGATTGAGTGTGATTCAAAGGAACCAACTAGTACCTCCACCCTCCCAGTCGGGCAAGGGGTGTGAGAAAAAGTGAAATTATTTCAGAGGGCAGTGAGGAGTGGCCGTGTCCTCTGGTTTGATCCAGGTCTCAGTTAGGGCCATGAGACTGAGATTTGAATGATGGAGATAGATTAAATAAAGTCTGCTTTGTTTACAGCAGACTGGCAATTCCAGAGACCAATTGGAATGGACAGTAAAGTGGCAGATGAAATCGGTACCATAAACAGATTATTAGGATTACGCGTCTTGAATACACACACAGCGTGGATTTAGAGGTGGTAGTAGTAATAGTAGAGTTTTGAAAGGACTGTACCAGGGGAAAGGAAGACGACCTGGAACTAGATGGGACCAGTGGAGAATGTGTTATGCAGAGGGTCAGATAAATAAACAGATGAAAACAAGCTAAACACAAAAGGGGTTAAAGTGAAAGGAAAACTATACTCAATTGCCTTGTCGTGTCCTTGCTCGAGTGTAACGGCGAGGGCTTCACACGAGGGCTGCCCCGCCTGGCAGCCAGTAAAGTACAACCTCTATTTATATATACTGTTATTGAATACAGCAGGCCACACCTCACAAAACTGTTCCTTTGCGTAGATGAGACCATGTGACCAACATGTGAACAAATGCTACTTCACCACACAGCACACTACACTACACAGACAAACGTTCTAAAATAACAGATGATCTAGAAAACAATGAGAAAAAGTATATAGTACTCACACAGTCGTTGTTTCTTCCTGTTGCTCTCAATGCGCCTCTCAGTACCAACTTCTCTCAGTACCAACACGTGACCAACAAGTGTACCAACAAGTAACAAGGAAATCTCCAAACGATAATTGACTATTAATAAATGATATACCTATAACAGACTACCGTGATGGGATGGCTAGTGCATCCGTGATTTTTCAGAAATTCATGGATCAGGGCATGGATGATGTAATCTGTTACCTTGATTATATTCTGATTACAGGAAGTTACACAAAAAGCAGATGGAAGCTTTAGAAGGCAGTGGGAAAGGAATGCACAGGTGCATCTTGTTGTCCTTCCCTTTGGGACAGCAAAGCTCCAACCCCACGCCCGAGTGCATCAACCTTCACAATTAAGGAATATCTGGGTTCAGGAGAATAAGAAAAGGTGCAGAGGTAAATAGCATTTGAGGTTGTTGAAGGCCAACTCTGCTTCAGGTCCCCAACAAAAGCTGGCTGTATTCCCTTGGTGAGGGCAGATTAAAGAGCCACTACAGTACTGAAGTTCAGGATGAACTTGTAGACAGAAATTGGCAAAGCCAAGAAAACATTGTACTTCTTTTTTACCGATGGGGGTGGGCTAATCCACAACTGCTTGAACCTTTGAGGGTCCATTTGTATCTGCAATAGGCTTTCTGATGGTGAACTCTAGGAACTGGACCTGGGTCACATGAAACTCACATTTTTCGGGTTTGACATAAAGATGGTTGTCAAGAAGGTAAGCTCTAAGAACCTCCACTGACGTGTTTTACATGTTCTTGAGGAACTTGTGAAGATGAGGATATCACCCAAGTAGACTAACACAAATTGATTGAGCATGTCTCTGAGAACATCGTTAATGAGAGCTTGAAAGACTGCAGGAGCATTAGTAAGACCGACAAAGGCATAACTAAGTATTCATATTGTCCATTGGGATTGTTGAAGACGGTCTTCCATTCATCTCCATGTCTTATGCAATACACGAGATGGTAGGCATTACGCAAATCGAGCTTTTAGTTGAAGCTGAAGTTGAAGTTGAAGTTTATTCGCCATTACACACATGTACAAGTACAGTATAACGAAATGAAGTTTGGAGCAAGCCTCCGGCCGCAGCCGACATTCAGGGCGCCGCCCACGCCTCCAGAAATACAAGAATGCAATTTAGCAAGCATTACATAGCAAACACAACAAAACATAAACATAAACATAAACATGACACAGTACACGTGGTCACGCAGGGTTTTTTTTGTATGAGTGGGAGAGGAGATAGATAACAGACAGGCAGACGGATGGAACAGGGAGGGAATAAGGTCGGGTATGTATGGTGCGAGTGAGTCTGAGATTGTGTTGTGTGAGAATGTTAGCCATAACTTCAGATGTTTTTCAGTTCAGTTCTATGGTTTGTCCTCTGAAGGGAGATAAGGTAGTGCACAGGGAAAGATAGCAGACAAAGCTGTCAGGCTGAAATCCTGGGGAACTGAGAGATAGGGACCAAGTGAGGTTCAAGTGGGCTAGTTGATTAGGTCAGGCAAATAATTTATTATTTTTAATCCATTTGATGATCTTTCGCAATTTGTCCGATCATAATCAATCAATCAGATCTGGTCCTCAGCATTCGCGTCCGGTCTGTGCAGTTTCCCTAGACATTACGCCCAGCCTCATGGCTAGACTCCCGGGCACAGTCCGTAAAGTTCACCGATCTGACCCCGGAGCAGAGCTCCACTTACCCTCGCGTGATACCCGCAGTCCCGGGACTGGCGTGCGAGTTACGGTTCAGTTCCTCAATTCCTATCACTTTCTGATCTAATTCCTTCAGACGGTCACACACAACCCTCAAGCATTCTTAGTGAAGATGGAAGCTTCTTGCAGAATTTCAAGGCAGTGGCCATTAGCAGCAAGGGATAGCAGTTTAGAACAGTGATCTTATTCAGGCCCCTGTAATCAATACATGGCCAAAGTCCGCCATCCTCTTTCTCAACAAATAAGAATCCAGCTCCAGCAGGGGAAGTGGATGGACGGATGATCCTCTGCTGTAAGGTCTTCATCAATGTACTTGTCCATAGCAGCTCATTTGGGGGAAGACAAAGAGAATATATGACCTCTGGGGGACAGATTCCAGGAAGTAGCTCAATGGCTAGTCATAGTGAAGGAGGAGGTAAGGAAGTGGCCTTTTCTTGCTGAACACTGCCTTGAGGTGATGGTACTGAGTAGGCACTTGAGACAGAGCTTAGGGTTCCTGAGGCTTGAGAACAGTATCAGGGCAGTTCTGGGGCCAAGCACGTAGTCTGGACAGGTGGAACCCCAGCTGAGGACTGTAGCCCAGTGGACCAGTCAAAGTGCTGGTTTTTTGCTGAAGGAGCCAGGGGTGACCAAGGATAACAGGGAACTGTATTAGGTGAAAGCGTATTCTCTCCTGGTGGGTAAGTGAAGAGACAAAGAGAAGAGGTGATGTGGGTTATTTTCCCAGGAGCCAAGTATTAGTAGAGATATGGATGCTTTTTGGCAAGGGAAATATCCATGAAGTTCCCAGCCACTAACCGAATCACTAAGGCCTGAGTTGGTGTTTTTGGTCTCCCCAAGTGAGTGTGATGGGAAGGGACGATTTAAGGAGAAGGTGAAGTAGTGCATGTTACTCTCTGTTACAGGCCTTCTTGCCTGTGCAGGAATGGGTGTTCCAGAGAGCTTTAAAAATAACCATGCAATCCACAACATAGACAACAGTGTCCTTCATACGATGGTCTCGTTCTGAAGGAAAGAGCTGAGTCTTACCTAACTGCATGGGTTTGGAAGAATCTTGGGGTACTGGGTAGCATTTGAAAAGGAGCTGTGTTACAGACAGTGTGGAAACAGACTGGTGGTGCAGGTTTTTCTCCTCAGGCGATTATCCAGCTGGGATTGCTTGGTTGATAAGAGTCTCGAGATCACAGGCAGGTTCTCTGGTAGCAGCTGCTCATCCTTGATCGCCCAGATAGACCATTCAGGAAACTCACCATGAGGGCCTTATCGCCCAGCCACTCCTCACTGCAACTGTCCAAAACTGTATGGTATAATCAGCAGCGCTGCCATTATTTTGTCGGAGGGTGAAAAGTCCCTTAGAGGCTTGCCGGCTGCTGAGAGTGTGGTCAAAGACTCTTTGAACCTCTTAGAACGTAGAATAACTTGAACAGCAGGGCGCCTGTGCTCTTCCAGACTGCTGCTGCCCTGTGGGAGAGAGCTCACCGAAAGGATGATAACATACGCAATCTTGGCCCGATCTGAGGGGAAGGAAAATGCAGTTCAAATGTGAGAGAGCATTGAGTCAGAAACCCATCACATGCACTGGGATCACCCGAGAAATGTTGCATGTGGAGGTAGGTGAGGTTCTCCAAAGAAGAGAGCATTTGAGAATCCAGAAGGGGTACAGAGGCAGCAGCAGAAGCAGCAGCTGAGTGGAGGGCAGCCAGTCAAAGATCTGATGGATATAAGTCATGAGATCGATCAGCTCCTGTGAGTGTTTAGCCTTCAAAGTCTCCTGCTGATCTAGAGGTCTTGTGGCGCTGGACTGTGGACTCATGCTGAGCAACTGTGGCAAAGAGTTCTTGAGAATTAGGTGTCTCTGGTTCATTAGTGTGGCTTGTTATTCTGTCAGACCCTGAATTCAAACTGTGTGTTCATCTAAAAGTTTCAGATTCCACCACTGAGCCACAGGAAGTGGTTGAAATCAATAGTCAGCCGCTTTTTAGATTGAATCAAAAGTTTATTAAACAAAAAGGAAAAAGGAAAAGTGAATAAAAAATCCCTTTCTTCAATGCAACCACAAAAACAGAATATCCAGACCAAAAATAATACAAAAATCCACAAAAACTAAAAACTAAAAAAAACTATAAAAGGTTAACTCTATAAAAGGTTCATATAACAGCAAAAATAAACTCAGGGAAACAATCCAAAAGGCACAAAAGAAAACTTCTTGGAACAAGTGCAGACTTACAGCAAGTCACAGGCTTAGAAACAACAATAAAGCAAGCAAGATACAGAGAAAAAGACCAGCTTAAATACACAGCACAGAATGAGACACAGGTGAAAACCATCACTAAAGGCAAATGTTTAGACATGAGGGTCCTATGGGGACCTCTAGTAGCCAGAATAAAACATTACAAAAAGCAAAAACTCTGACAGTGGCTGGCTAAAACACATAATTGTCTGTTGAAGATGATTACCTTCTTTGGGGATACAGGGTCGTACACCCTAAAAAACTACAGGAAAGACTATTGGCAGAGCTTCATGACAGTCATTGGGGGATGGTCAAAATGAAAGCCTTGGCCAGAAGGTTTCTTTTTTGTTTTTTTTTTTTTTTGGTGGCTGGCCCTTGGTATTGTAAATATTACAAAAATATTGAGAATATTAAATATTGAGAATGTAGTTAGTCTCAGTGTAGCATGCCCTGCATACCTGGAAATGTACATTAGGCCCTTGGGAGAGAATTCACCTAGATTTTGCAGAGGATCATCAGCATATGTTTCTGGTGGCTATGGATGCATATGGCTAGATGGCCTGAGATTATTCCTGAGTGAAAACAAACATGGCAGCAAAGACCATAGAAATGCTAAGAAATTTGTTTGTGTCCTATGGTCTTCACACAGGAGGTGGTAATGGATAATGGACCACATTTACACCACAGAGAAATTGGACAATTCTTACGGCTAAATGGGGTGAAGCCTACTAAAGCCAGCATATCATCCTGCGCCAAATGGATTGGCTGAGCGTCTCGTGCAGAATCTGAAAAAGCACTTGCAAATACAAAATCGTGGAGCATAGGATGATTTGTCACTGTGTCACCAATTTTTTGTACACAGTAACACACCTCATAGTACAACTGGCAACACACCAGCAGAACTGTTTCCTAAGAGGTCAGTTCGTACTCAATTGTCTCTTATTAAGCCACAGTTTTCTGTACCAACTCTGAAGTGTGAATGCTCTGTAAGTTTGAAAACTCTGTAAAGTCAGGACCTTAATTGTTGGTCATCAGGTTTGGGTAAAAATAAAAATAATTACAGGAGGGGAGAAATGGTTGAGTGGTTCCATTTCAAAAGTGTTGGGTCTAGTAACATATCTAGTTGATGTGAATGGGAACTGTGTAAAGATGTGAATCAGATGTTGAGTAGTAAATCAATCTTTAACAGCAATGTCAATCAAGGTGTTTCTTTATGAAGGATGAAACTGGGACTACTGTGAATTCTTTACATGAGTGTTGCAAAGGATAATGACATTGACATGACAGAGAGATCTGAGACTGGATCAGTGGTAGAGTTGGAAACTTCATCAACAAATGAAAGTGTTCTCGTAAAAGTCATCCTGTTAAAGAGATGTTGAAAAAACAACAAAAACCTTGTAAAGGTTTCAATCTGTAAACAACAACAAAATGTATGCACATTATCAGTAAGTCTCCCTGTTTTTTTTTTTTGTTTTGGTTTGGGGTTTTTGGTTACTGTTGTAGTGACATAAGGAAACTGCTCTCTTAGAGGGTGTAAGAGATTGAAATTTAGGGGAGGAGCTGTGGTTTTTATTCACCAAGAAAGAGTTTTTGCTGTTTTGATTACATAAATACTTATATTAAATTTAGTGGATTTCCAAGTTTTAGCTGTCAGTAAATTGTCATTGGTTGTTAATGTTAAAAGCCTGTGATTGGCTGCAAAATGGAAATGTTCTGCCTGTGGAACGTGCAGGTGACAAGAGCTAATGCAATCATTGTTTTTCAGGTAAAAGTGTGATGCTGGTTGCAGTTCTGTAATAAAACTCTTTATTTTGCCTATGGACATCACAGTCTTAAAGGAACTCCACTTTTTTTTTAAATAGGCTAATTTTCCAACTCCCTAGAGTTAAACAGTCTAATCAGAATCAATGAATTATGCTAAGCTATGCTAAAAGTGCTACCGCCATACCCGGAGATCGGGCTGAATGGATTCCAAAACAGTAAAACTCAACTGTTTAACTCTAGGGAGCTGGAAAATGAGCCTGTTTTCAAAAAAGTGGAGTGTTCCCTTTAAATTCAGCTCTGTATGAATGAATGGCTTTATTTCAATATGTAAAAATAATACAATAAAAGTTAATAGACAAAAACAAATGCACAACAAAACAAAGTAAAACAATATTAACATATACATGTCCGGAAAAGGAGTAGGAACAGCTCTGCTTCTGCCCTTCACCACTTCAGCTCCACTATAGTCCTCAGTACTGAGTAAGATGGCCCCCTACCTGGGGCAAGACAATCGATGGCTTGTAGCGTGAAAGAAGATCGGTCAAATACCAAAAAGCTAGACCATTTAGGCTATAGGTAAGAAGCAGTATTTTATAATCAATACGAACATACGCTCATGGGGTGCAGGATTTGGGTTTAATGAATAATATATCTGTTTTATTGAACTATTACAGAAGAAAAGTACTGGTCATCCATTCTTTGATATCTTTTATCCCATCTGTTAATTTGGATACTTTAGAAAATGAATTTGGTCTGGAAAAATATATAGTTGAGCATCATCCGCATAACAGTAGACACTAATCCCATGTTTTCTAATAATATTTCCAAAGCGCAGCATGTACAATAAAAACAGCAGAGGGCCTAATACAGATCCTCGAGGCACTCCATATTTGAGAACTGTAAGGTTAGATGCTTCCTGATTCACACAAACAAAACGTTAACGGTCAGGCAGGATCTAAATCATATAATGTAGGGTTAAAGCGACGAGTGGCTTTGGTGACATTTAGTTTGACTCCAATAGAGTTTAGTAATTCAGTAAATGCAAGTCCTAATGCATCAATTATATTATCTTTTGAATGTTAACGCCTCTGACAATCAATGCTCTATTCACATTAACCAATAAGTCTGAAAGAAAATCTGCAAAAATCACTGTAGGGCCCTGGGGGTCTATAAACGAGAGCAGAAAGAGATAGCAGGGATTTGTATTCTTATATCTGAGCATGTAATATACAGCACAAGCACTTGTTTAGGAGCCCAAGCTTTAAAAAAGATTTTTGTGTTAATCGCATTGAGATTGAGATCCTGTAATAAGCTTATTATTTTTTCTCACTACTGGGGGACTACACAGTCTCAATAGAATGGACTTTGTAGTATAATTTAAGTGGTTAGAACAAAGGTTATTATAGCTGGCAAAATTTTACTCAAGTCACATGGTGCGTAACATCCTGAAGATGTCCGACAGGAGATCCGCTCCGACTCTGTTAGGGTGCAGGCCTTCAAGGTAGAATCCAGATCGCTCCCAGAAAAGATTCCAATTCTTTACAAAGATCCGTTTCTGTTCATCTCACCATGACATTAAAGGCCCGGTATACTTCATTTTCTGCATTCTGTCCGCCTCATGCACATTTGAGCACGCAAGCCTTTCAAAGTACACTTCTTGGCCATGAGTGCAGAACGTGTGCACTATCTAGTGGACTTTTTTTCCAAAGCACTCAAGTCACTTACACATGCACTGTTGTACCCGCACCATCCACGCGGTCTCAAAGATTGGGTGGACGGGGTGTGTGGACGTCCGCGGACCCTCCTGATGATGAAAATGATGTCACATGGACAATGTATATATATAATAAACTTTGGTCAACTCACCCAACCCAATTCCTTAATATGTAAATATACCATAAGGTTATTTTTATCAGCGTAAATGTGTGAAATGTTTACTTCTATACTACTCAAATGTATACTTATATCACTTGTTTTGTCTAAGCCCCCCTCTTAAACACCAGTAACCGTATGATATGAATGGGTATTTGAGTTATCATATCATATCATATCAATATTATTGTAATTTTGGCTTGCATGACCTAGTATTGATATGACACCTAATCAACCCCGCATTCATTCTTATATATCTGCATAGTCAAGCTCAAGTCAAGTCAAGTCACCTTTATTTATACAGCGCTTTTAACAAGTGCAATTGTTTCAAAGCAGCTTCACATTGTTAACAGGAAAATAATGCAACAGAATTTGTACAGCCGCTCTGGTGAAACGGTGATGTTATCCAGCTAATTTCAAGTATCATAGTAATTGTTCTTTTTTCTCACTCCCACCTTTTCTGCACTTAAACCGTATTTATTTATCTCTCCAAATCACACTGTCATTTCCATACATATGAAACGTGTTCTCTGCTTTAATCTTTCTCCTGTGGCCTTTGTTCTCCTGTGGCCTTCTATTGACAGGCCCCTGTGGTGAAATTTATGTCACATATTTAATATGGACATGGGGATGATTATCAAATCCATAGATGCCAGGAAAGGCTGATCAGCTGTAAATAATGGATGAGAGTGAGGATGTGACTCAATTTGTGAGCAGCACAGAAGGAAAGAGCGTGCATTGACTCCCCCGCTCTGGAATGCCATTATTCGGGTCGATCTTTCTCTCCTCCAGCCTGACATCACTCAGGTAATCATCCTTCAATAAAAAAGCTGCCCATAATAAACGAACAACCTGGGTCAATAGAGGAATACGGAGAGGGATGACCTCTTGTGTGCGACAGTGTATAAATGGGTTTCTTCATCAGAGGTGATAGGCCCTGCACTTTAACACGTAAACCAGAGCCACGCTGCACTTATCTTCACTATTGCCTGGTTTTGTCACGGTTGTGTTCGCTGCATTAATGAATCAATGCTCTAATGAGGTATGGATTCCCTTCCAGTGGTTCATGTAAGTACAACACCAAGATGTACCAAACGTATTACTTAGAGAAGGAGATGGATGAAAATCTAAGTATCAGTTTGTAGAATGAGGTGGGAGACTTCAAGAAACACATAAGGAATGTCGGTTTTATGTTAGTTTTGTAGCTTGTAGCTAACCTAACCTAACCATGTGGTATACAAAGTTAACCAAAAGATCATCTGCAATATCCATTAAAAGATCCAGAGTAGACTCTAGACATATGTATACACAGAGGTAGGGGCAGCACAATTAACATGACAGGAACCCAAAAACAGATTCACATGGCCCAAAGTCTTGATGCTAAATTATATAACATCTTACTATCACTGGTGGGTCACCAGATGAGCAGACAACTGCAGATGGACCAAAATGTACAACCCAGATAGAGGTGAAACTGTACACTGGTCAGAAGCACTGGTAGACCATATGAGATCAAGGCAATGAAGCAGGAGGAAGGAAGAGGACCTGTGAGTGAATGATGGGGATGACGGGCTAAAGGGAAATCTCTAGCGTGGCCTCAGGACTTTGCATACAGCAGATGCAATGAAAAGTGTTGCTCCAGAGCAGGTGGGTCTGTGGGTTTGGAGAGATGACTGGGTTTGGCTGGTCTGACTTGTGTAGATCCATGGCTAGGCTCAGGTCATTGGCTGGAGAGTTGTACTGGAGATACAGACACAAACAAAGGACAATATCTACGGGCAACTGGACAGGAGAAAGTGGATCAGACTATGAAATGTGTTAAGGGAACCCTTGGACTACATGTCTCAGGCTCAGCTTGAGGGATTATATCAACTATGTCCAACTCAAGAGCGCCTGCTATTTATGCAGGGGAGAGTCTCGATGGACTCAGTAATACTGTATTTGCTTCTTTTCCTGAACCATATAATAGCAGTGTTATGATGTCTTTCCAGCCAAGCTGAATAAACTGTGTAAGGTTATGGCATTGGTGGTTATCAACCATCATCAGCATATCTCGCATATATCATTAGGTGAAGTCATGAGTGAAACCTGGTACTGACTTGCAGCACGATCGTCTGGTTAAATACTAATAGTTTTTCTTAATTGTTTTTAAATGGTGTTAATTGGTGGTTAGACTAAACATTGGTGGAATACATAAACAGACTGCATTTACACAGAGGCTAGGAGATGGTAATTAATTTGTGGCCACATCTGAGCTAATTAGAAAACATGAAGGAATACAGTTAATGATAAAAATCAAGTTAATGATCCCTAGTGAAACTGATGCACTGGGAAGACAGCTTATTGAATTTATGAAAGTGCAAACAAAAGAAACTGCTAAGAGTATCTGTGTATTTGTCAGTTTTAAATCCTAATACACTGTTGGTGTTTTGCATGCTGTTATATTCTGTCTAAAGTGTTAGTTTAAAAACAAAAGTATTTCCTAAATTTCTCTTTGTATAGTCCCTGGTCTAGCTAAGTTTCCAGACTAGCTCTTTAACCTTGGTTTTGACAGTCTATCTTCTTGGATTGGAGCCTCATCTTGCGGTCTGTTGAGGGCCCTAATGTTGCATTTAAATCTGGGTAAGGGTGCTCGAATGATCGGGCATTGATTGTTATTGGCCTATGATAACTTATATAGTTTGATCAGTGGTCTCTGAAAGGGTGAATCAGAAGTCGCAAGACTTTTTCTACGCACAGCTAAAATTGCATCACACTACAGTCACTGGTCCGGCAATTCTACCAGGTGTCTGAAATGGACAATGGTCTTTGTGGAGAGCATGGACGTTGCAGCAACACTACAGCAATGACAACAAGCAACTAGGGCTGTACGATTTTAGTGCATTTCTTTCCATCGCGCATGTGCACTTTTGTTCCTTCCTAAAAGCCCAAACTTAGCATCCAAATCAGCTTGAACAGCGATTGTCGTAAAATACAGTGTACTGTTGCTAAACTGCAGGACATGCTCAATAATAAAAAGATTTAGTAGGATTAATATATATTTAATGTATACAATGAATACATTTGTTTTTGAAGACATTTACATTTGATTGCTTTCTGCTGATAAAGACTGTTTTGTTTTGTTTGTTTGTTTGTTTTTTCATGGGAAAGCTATATTTGTTAAAGGGTACTTCAGCGCTGGGAAGATGAATGTGTATTTAAACTGGGTCATTTATGTAGTAGGAATGTGAAATTATATTTGAATTTGGTGCCTTCTAGACTGAGAAAAGCCAGAAAATGTATTTTTGGATCATGTGGATGAAAGACAACAACTCCCAGAATGCACTTGCTTCTCTGCCCTATGAGGCCACTCCCAAAGCCACGGCTACTGGATCACTGGATCACTGATCACTGCCCACATGCGCACCGCCCCTACCGCTTTCATTTTCATAATAATAAAATCATTTAGTTCAGTTAGAGAACACACTACAATTAAAAACTGAACGTGTCTGTTCAATATAATGTGAGTGAGCTGAGCGAGTGTGACAGCACAAACGCAGCAGGAGTCAGATCACACTCATCACGAGAGCGAAGAGCTGAGGTAAGCGCGGGTGTGGCATACATTCACGGCACGTGTTCAGTCTGCCGTGTTTTCAGATCATGTCTATGGAAGCTTAACTTTCATAGGAATTCATTTGAAAAGTTGAAACACTCACTTTGCTCCGCACCGCTCCGTTTACATGAATGCCCGCAGCTGCCTGAGCCGAGCGCTGTGAGATCGATCGCACCCCCCATGGGCGGGTTGAAAACATGCAGAACTAGCTCCTCCTACTGGCTATAGTTTTTAGCCTCTGGCCAAAAAATCCTCCGATGACGCAAAATGATGATATTTGCATCATCTAAGGATTTTTTCCAGAAATAAAATACATAAATCTCTTGAGTTGTTGCCGCAATGCCGACGAAACGCTGTTATTTTCATCCGGATTGCAGGTCCACTTTGTTCATCCTTCCTAGGGACAGACTACCGGTAAAGGTAAGGGGCGTGACGTTTCCGAAAAACATGCACTAGGCAGTTAGCGAATCATAACACACTGGGCCAGCTGACCAATCTGAGCCCATTGCGTATTTTTGAGGGACCGGCTCCGTAGAACCCGGAAACCATCAGACTGTTTTTACAAGGAGGGACAGAGCAGTGTAGAATAAAGGTAAAATATATGAAAAATAATGCAATTTTTTAAAAAACGAACACGTCGTTAATTAAACGTTGTTAAGAATAGTTGACTTTTTATTTACGGTAATTGGTAATCAGTGATCTGCCCCAAAAAATCTTGATCAGAGCACCCTTAAATCTGGGGGTACTGCAGCATACAGCCTAGCAAGTGTAAGGACCGGTTTTACTGCTAAGACAAAAGCTGAGATCCAACACCCTGCATTAAAACAATAAAACTCAATCTGAAGAGAAGATCTCACAGAGAAACTGTAGGACACCGCCCCTGACCAAAACCCTCTCCCCTCTCTACCTCCCTTTCCCCCTTCCCTGATTCAAGTCCCAGAATGCAGATATACTACATATGATTTATCTTGTGAATCTATTGTTTTATCCTTTCATGTCTGGTGTCTTTTTAAAGGTCATAGTGCGATTGGTAAGATGGTCTCAACATCACTGTAGTCACTGGTAGGGTTAGAAAGATTGAAACATATGAGACTTGTGTTCTCTTTTTGAGTGGTCTCTCCAAAGATATCTGATCTTCTCCCCCAAACTAGGTGTTTGTGTTGCAAATATTTACAACCCTTTGTTCTGGTCTGGGTATTTAAGGAAGGGGTAGCAGGGCTGCCATTTGGGAACATTCTGTAGACAGAAGCCCCCATGCAGTGTTGTGTCAGTGTCATAAGAGGCACTGCGCACACACACACACACACACACACACACACACACACACACACACACACACACACACACACACACACACACACACACACACACACACACACACACACACACACACACACACACACACACACACACACACACACACTCACTCACACACACACACACACACTCACACACACACACACACACACACACACACACACACACACACACACACACACACACACACACACACTGTATGTAGTGTGCCAGATATGACTCTTTGAAACTATTTTCATATTACTTAATTGTATTTTATATTTTTATGCTGAAAGTTGTGTACCATGGATTCATGTTTAATTATGATGTTTAAGTTCTGTCTGGCCAAAATAAACCTTTGTCTTGATTTACCTTGTATTATTCTGAAACAAGTTATTCTAGTATTGATCAAACCGGAGTCTTTTATTTCCGCAATTCTTTTGCCAGAATAGATCAAACCGAGGACCCCTGACTGAAGCATGGAGCGCGCATGCATGGATAATCTGATTTCTGACTATTACTGTATTAGCAAGTTGCAGCTCGTGACTATTACTAAAGTTACACTTTTTGTTGAGTAAGCATGTGCGACCACTTAAAGGTAAAATATTCACTCTGTAATCCTCTGACTAATATCAGAACTGGCTAGGTTGTGATCGTGGCGGCGCGAAACCGACGCCCGCTCCTGTGCGACATCGGGTCCCTTGATGAACGAATATTTGAAATTAAGAGATACTAAGAGAAATCAACGATCTAAATTAAATCACAACTAAACGTGATGATCAGCTGTTAAGTTACAATGTAACAAATGTAACAAAGTTACAAAGAATTGGAGTCAGATAAAATTAACAATGGAGTCAGATTTAAAATTGATGGTCATAAATTAAGTGAATCCAACAGAAGTTCTGAAAAGGCAGACACGCAGAAGTCCTTCGACCAGGCCGTTAGATTCCGTCCTTGGGCTAACGGATGGACCTTACACAAGATAAATCTGTCCTGGAGGATCAGGAAGACAAAGAGGCTGTATGCTCAACAACTAAACATCCACTTCACAAATGACAGAGACTAACATTGGTTGTGGCAGGGATTTCAGACTATCACTGACTACAAGCCCCCCTCTCTTGGATATACCATAGCGATGCCTCTCTACCATATGAACTTTTATGCATGTTCTGAGGCCAACAACATTCAGGCACAAAATGCTACCATCTCTACCCAGCAATCAGGCACTCCAGCTGTCAACAACTGAAATGAAAAGACCCTTGCCATCGTTAACACACGTAAAACTGCAGGGCCGGACGGCATCCATGGACGTGTTTTAAGCTCAAAGGAGCAACTGTGTCTGAAGTGCTGAAAAGAGAGAGTCAACAGTTTCTATTGCAACATCGAGGTCTTCTAAGTTATCTGGGATGCTGAGGAGATAAAACTGATCAGGATGATTATTTATAAAGCAATCTTTAGTGGTAGAAGTGATAGTTCTACTATATTTGTAACAGGAGTTGACTTTGCAGCCTTGGCTAAATTAGTATACAAAAGATTAGGTAATGATCTGAGATGTCATCGCCTGCTGTAGAATTCCAATGGCATCAGCAATGATTTCATGTGACAATATTAGATCTAAAGTATGATTGTGACAATGAGTGGGTTGACATGTGTTGCCTAAAGCCAGGTGCACCGTGCGATTTTTGGCCATGAAATCTTCAAATTCTCAAAGATTCATCTGATCCTAGGCTAAAATCTGAAGGATTTGGTCATTAGCTTGACATGTTCACCAACAGATGATTAATGACCGCTGCGATAAAATTTTTAACCTCAGATGAAATTTGAAGATTTTGGTGCCCAGTCCTGCAGTGTGACTTCTCCTACGACGACCATCAAATTGTCTTCGTTTTCAAGACAAACCATGACCTAAATGAGCGCAGTATTCTCTAAATGCTTTTTCATTATCTACATGGATATTAAAATCACCAACAATTAGTGCTTTATCTGCAGCCAGTACTAACTCTGATAGAAAGTCAGCAGATTCTTTGATAAAGTCTGTATTGTGCCCTGGTGGCTTGTATACAGTAGCCAGCACAAATGTCAAACGTGATTTATCAATTACACTAGATACTGTTACATTAAGCACCAACACTTCAAAAGAATTATATTTAAAACCAGACTTCTCAGTAATACAGAATATATTTCTATAAATTACAGCAACACCTCCCCTTTGCCTTTCAGGCCGCGGCTCGTGTTTATAACAATAATCTTGGGAGGTGGACTCCCTGGTTTTAGCCAGGTTTCTGTCAAACACAGCACATCTAGATTATGATAATTTTTTCATGTCATTTACAATAAGTGCTTTGAAGAAAGGGGTCGTATATTCAGCAACCCAAGCTTTATCATTTATTCATCTGTATTATACTAGGAATAGTCAGGAACTCACTGCACCTTCAAATTAATCCAAATGAGGTGTGTAGACAAAAATTCCAAATAGAAGAGCACTTCAAAAGAGTCCTTTGACACTCTATCAAGAAAAAATCATTGGATGCAAGATAAAAATCAAAGTTACAAAGCTTTGTATGCTTGGCATTGAAAAGGTCACATGTGACCAAACGCGTTTGCCTTTTTCTTTCAGGAAAGCATTGATTTTATCTTGCATCTAATTATTTTTCTTGGTAGAGTGTGCAGACTCTTTTGAAGTGCTCTTTCATCTGTATTATACCTGTTTTTTATTTGTTGAACAACAATTACATTTTTACCTTTAAAATGGGTTTGAGAGTTTTACGTATTTACTAATTCGGGAACATCCTCTAAGTGATAATATCTAGGGGAAAGAGTCTCTATGTGTTGGAATTTATCTGACTCCTGTGATGTGAGACAGCTAGCAGACGGTCAGTTTGGCCTGTCTGTCTGCTTCCTGACCTGGGCCCCAGTTAGTCAATGTTCAGCTCTAAGATTATGTAACATATTACCGTATATACCCGAATATAAAACAAGGTTTGTGTCCTAAAAATAGGCTGAAAAATGGGGGGTTGTCTTATATTTGCGATATAGACAAAATCACGGGGGGAAAGGGAGAAAGCAGGGGGAAACAGTAGAGGGCACCAACACGATAGGCTAATTAGTGACAGTGTTATGAATTAAATAAACAGTAAAGTGCCGCCAAGAGATCATCTTGAGAAAATAGCTTCAAAGTTGGTCAAATAAACCAACACCGTCGATGACACCAACTTTAAACTTATGGTCGTGAATGAGGCAGAATCATCTAATCATTGCAAAGCTGACAAAAAATTTGGAGTCACAGAATGCAATGTTCGGAGGTGTCGAGCACCCTTTTTTCCCAAAAATAAATCTGGAAAATGGGGGGGGGGTCGTCTTTCCCGTCATATTCAGGTATATATGGTACTAGAGAGAAGAGCGGCACCACCCCAGGAGAAATTAATACCATCTCTTTTCAACAGGTCAATTTTCCAATTGTCTATGAATCTTATATTATTCTGCGGACACCACTTAGGCAGCCAGCCACTGAGTGATGACTAGTCAAGTATCTTATCACTCCGGCGAACAGGAAGGGGTCCAGAGCAAATTATAGTGTCTGACATCATACTTGTGAGTTCACAAACCTCTTTAACCCCTTAGCAGTCAAGTATCACCGACGGCCCCAGATTACTGTTGTTCAACATTCACTGCTTGTTAAAACATCACACACTTACTTCATCTGGACAAACTTGGTATAATGATACAGATTAAAGCCTCCAGCTTTGGTATTTGACCACTGTTCATGATAAAATGAGGTTGCAGTGACATTAATTTCTTAATTTATGTCAGGAGTGCAAAATAATCAATCTGTAATGAACAATATTTTGAATGAAATATCAACAAGAATCAAAAGCCAGTCATGTCTTCTCCGTTTTATTTGTGGTCACATACATGCACTAAACAGCATCCGTTCAGGCTCTTAATCCAAACGTGCGCATATTTGGACAAATATAGATTTATTATCATGTTTGCAAAATGTTTTGTCATACAGAATAACATTTATATTAATTTCTTACTGAATTATGCTGATCTGAAGAGCTGAATGACATTCAGAGCGATCTCTGTGTCTGATTCTTCCTGCTGCACGTCACTTATGATCTCAGAGCTCTCTCATTCGCTGTACAGCTGCCAATCATCTTATGTGACTCAATGTGACAACAATCCTGCGCCATCTGGTCACGCTGTTCAGTGCACTGCTTCCTCATTCTCATCTCTCCGTTGTAAACATAGCCAACATGTGAAAACAAAGCCAATAAGCGCACGATTACGATAGCATATGGTTTGTGTGCATTTTGCATGCGATTTGGTGTATTTTCATATGAATAAAGAATGTTTCAGTAACATGCTAAGCAGGTGTAGCGATTATCTCTATATAAAATGCTAAATATAACATTTTAACATCATTGAACATCACTGAAACCCACATTACATGCCGATCGGAAGTACATACAAACACTCGCTGGCTGTTTAAAGGGAGTTTGGAGTTAAAGTGTAATATTAATCTTTTATATTGTACTATGTAGCTTGATGTTAACTGTAGCTCTAATGCACCTGTCATGCCAGGAGCTATATTTTATTTCACATAAGGTACCAAAAGCATGCCTTTTTGTTTGTCTGTTTGCTAAAAAGACTTCAGATAGTAGGTTTTAATGTAAAGTGGGATGAATGTGGTGTTGATGGCCAATTCAGATGCCTGAATAGGCTATAATACAAACAAAATAATTACTATAAAAGATTAATGAGGAATAAGTCATTCATGACATACGTGTGAAAAGTGAATTGTGAAAACAATAGAGTATGAATTGAGCCATTAGAAGGCTAGTTAGAAGACTGCAAGTATGTGTTTTACAGGCCAATAACATAATGATAGCATTCAAAGATCTAAGACTTTTTCTATGTACACAAAAGGCCTATTTCTCTCAAATATTGTTCACAAATCTGTCTAAATCTGTGTTAGTGAGCACTTCTCCTTTGCCGAGATAATCCATCCACCTCACAGGTGTGGCATATCATGATGCTGATTAGACAGCATGATTATTGCACAGGTGTGCCTTAGGCTGGACACAAAAAGGCCACTCTATAATGTGCAGTTTTATCACACAGCACAATGCCACAGATGTCATAAATTTTGAGGAGCGTGCAATTGCCATGCAGACTGCAGGAATGTCCACCAGAGCTGTTGCCCATGAACTGAATGTTAATTTCTCCACCATAAGCCAACCACCTGACAGTAGGCAGGACTATTCAAGAAGACCATGAACTTTATGTAGGCCAATGTACCAAGCCCTCTGCTGCTTGAATAGCTAAAAAAGACTTCAAGAATAATGACCTGACCCCCTTCCTCAACTGATTTAAACCTAAATGAGAACTTGTGGATCTTTCTCAAGTGTGAGATTTACAGTGAGGGAAATCAATACAGATCTTTGAATAGCATCTGGGGGCTGTGGTTGCTGCTTCAGCTAAAATTGGTCAAGAACAAATCAAGTCACTGACTGATTCTATGGATGGGTGGCTTATTCAGAGCTCCTTCTTTTCAATGACATTCATATCTTGAAAGGCTAAAAAGGGATCAATTTGTATAATGTTATATTTTGTATTTATTAGTTATTTGTTGAAGCACAGGGAAAAAATAATAAAATTGCCTAATAATGTGCACACAGATATTTGAGAATATGACCTATTCCTTATTAAACATTGTTTTTTTAACAAAATAACACTGATAGCATTGTACAATTTCTGTTTTGCAGTAAAATAATTAGGAAAAAGCTAATTAATAATAAATGACACAGCTAGAAGGTCTCCAGTTTAGGTCCTGGCTGAGCCTTGCGGTGCAGTTTGCATGTTCTCTCCATGTTGGGGTGGGGTTTTTGCATTTTGCATGTCTCCTTTGTCTGACACACCCATTTCAAATCGTCGAGTCACCACTAATGAGCTGATGACCTGAATCAGATGTGTTTGATTAAGGAGACATGCAAAATGTGCAGTGTTGAGGGGGCTCCAGGAATGGAAACCACTGCTGTAGGTGAGTTGGAGACACTAAATTGCTGCTGCTGTTACTCTAGTTCTCAAGAAACTCAACCTTGACCTGTCAGTTCTTACTACCGTATATACCCGAATATAAGACTAGGTTTTTGTCCTAAAAATAGGCTGAAAAATGGGGGGTCGTCTTATATTCGCGATATAGACAAAATCACGGGTGGAAAAGGGAGAAAGCAGGGGAAACAGTAGAGGGCACCAACACGATAAAGCTACGTAATTAGTGACAGTGTTATGAATTAAATAAACAGTAAAGTTCCACCATGGAGAAATCAAGAGATCATTTTGAGAAAAGAGCTTCAAAATTTGGTCAAATAAACCAACACGTTCGAAACAGTTATGACACCAACTTTAAACTTATGGTCGTGAATGAGGCAGAATCATCTAATAACTGCAAAGCTGGCAAAAAATTTGGAGTCACCGAATGCAATGTTCGGAGGTGGCGAGCACCTTTTTTTCACAAAAATAAGTCTGGAAAATGGGGTGGGGTGGGGTGGGGGTGGGGGCATCTTATATTCAGGGTCGTCTTATATTCGGGTATATACTGTATTTATCGGCTCCATCTTTGACACTGTCTGTCACAACTTACTTTTTCCTCACCTGTTGGATGTAATAATAATAATAACAATTAGTTACATTTATATGGCGCTTTTCTGGGTACTCAAAGTGCTTTACATGGAAGGGGGGAATCTCCTCAACCACCACCAATATGCAGCATCCACCTGGATGATGCCACGGCAGCCATATTGAGCCAGAACGCCCACCACACACCAGCTGATTGGTGGAGAAAAGACAGAATGATGAAGCCAATCAGGATAGGGGGATGATTAGGAGGCCATGATGATGGACAGAGGCCAATGGGCAAATTTAGCCATTTTGGGCCTGCCCTCTCTTGGTTTTCCTCCAACTGCCTCCCATCCCCTGACACAAGGTGTCCCACAGCGATCTGTTCTTGGTCCATTATTATTTATTATCTACATACTACAGATTCTACATCGACATTTTAACTTTAATTTCTTCCGAAGACATACAAATCTGCACTATCTATATCTGTAAACCTACTCCATCCACTCAAATTAAAAACTAAAAAAATCTGCCTGTGTGAACCAAGCAAAGATGTGGCTCAACTCCAACTCTGTGAAATTGAATATGGACAAAACTGAGATTAGCATTGCCTGTACCCCTCAACTACCAGCAAAATTCCTCCTGTGACTCTGTGACATTGACAGCACTCCCAAACTCTCAAAAATCTAGGTGTTATCTTTGATCCCTCTCTCTTTGTAGACCCATATCAACTCTGTCACCAGAACTGCAATTGCATTGCTCGTCCCTTCATTAGTATCAAAGATGCTGAAAAGTGTAAAATATGCTGAAACTTCATGCATTTCATACTTCACTACAGTCACTCATGCCTTTATCTCATCGCGTCTTGATTACGGTAATGTCCTCTTCATTGGCTTACCTACCAGCTCCAGATTGCCAGATTGCAATATGTTCAAAACTCTGCTGCAAGAATACTCAGCCACACTAAACGTTCTGCCCACATCACACCTATTCTGTTAGATCTCCACTGGTTACGGTGTCCTATCGTATCAAGTACAAAATAATACTGCATACTTTTAAATCTCAACATTAAATCTCCCGTTATCTTTGCAACATGCTCTTCCCCACACCCAAACTCGTTCACTTTGGTCTTTAAACTCTTTCTCTCCGTCCCTCGGTATCGCCTCTCTTCTGTGGGTGGTGGATCATTCAGCATGACTGCACCTAAACTCTGGATTTCTCTGCCACGGTCACTTTCTTGCATTAATAATATTTCTGACTTCAAGTTACAACTTAAAACCTACTTGTTTTCTGATCATTCCTAAGTAATTTTCTGTAATTTGTTAGTGTTTAAATCTATGTTGCTATGTGATACCCTGTTTAAGCGGTGCCCTCTTTTATGTCTTTGTATTATCTTTGTTCTTATCTACCACCTGTAATATTCTATACTATTGCTATATATCTATATATATTGCTTGTATTGTCTACTCTACTGGCACTATATTTTCTTTATTGCATCTACATTGTAAAGCATCCTTGAGCTTTGGACAGGTGCTATATACGTAAATAAAACGTATTATTATATTAAACTGTCTGTAGGTTTGTGTTAGCCCTGTGTTGAACTGTCCCTCTGTCCAGGGTGTTTTCCTGCCTACTGACCATCTGGGATACGCGGATAAGTGGTTTGGAAGAAGGATATACTGTATACAATATGGATACTCAGTTCACACACCTTTACCTGCAATTCTATTCTATTCTATTCTATTCTATTCTATTCTATTCTATTCTATTCTATTCTATTCTATTCTATTCTATTCTATTCAATAAATGATTTAGTTGAAGACACCTTTCATACTCGGACACCTTTCATACTCGGAGCGGACCTGTTTACATTTCACTGCCGGTTGTATATTCTGTATATAACTGTGTATGTGACAAATAAAACTCTTGAATCTTGAATCTTGAATCTACTCTTTTCGTATGCTGCGCTCCTCTGAGGCATAACATATACTGGTCACAGAACAGAGCAGAGTTTAAGCATTACTGACAGGAGGAAAGACACACAGAGAAGAAGAGATCAGAAGGGAATGCAGGGCGACTTCACTGAATGCAAAGCTGTTTCTGTTCAATCAGTCCACACGCACAAGCTGCTGTAACTGTATATTTTACCAAGCAAATAAGTTTGACAATACATTAAAGGGTACATAACACACAGTTTCTGCCAGTCTCATGTTAATCTGTAGTATCTATAGAGTAGTGTTGATCCTTCATATCTCCCAAGAGTCTTTAGTTTATCATATTTATAAAAGACAGATACACTGAACCGATTCTTTCTGAAAACAGCCGAGCTCGTGGAGGCGTGCAGCAGTGGCTAAAGAGCTAAAGACACACACACACACACACACACACACACACACACACACACACACCATGGCATTATCCTGGATAACTCTTCATTCACTATACGTTGGTGTTGTTCACATTATATGCACTTACGCCACGATTGCCAACAAAACGCACATTTGCTGCAGCTTCACTCACCGCCTGAGGTTTCTACTCATGACCGGGAACAAACACACACACTTGCAGAACTCCGAAACACAAACTACATCCACTGTTCCCTTAACGCTGGGTTATTTGTGAAGCTGAACAAGCTGATCTTTCCCTCACAGCAGAAACACACTTCTTTAGTGACATTGTTGATCTCGTGTCTAAAAACACAACGCCAGCGCCGCCAACGGCTCCCGTAACCCGTAACCTGTTTTAACCCAAAGCTTGATGATGGACGCGCTCTTGCTCTCGCTCTGGGTGGTGTGTGTTTGCGATCATCCGGGAGAAGTGCCCATATAAAGAGTTCCGCCCTTTATGACATCATACAGGGCCATACTCGAAAAACACTTCACGAAACTCGCTTCAATCCTGAAGGAGTGTATTTGGCACAGAAATACTCCGACATACGTCCAACTTTTTTTTTTTAAACTTTGTCCGTGTTTATCATGAGAATCAACTCTTTAACAGTGTAAATAAGGCAGAATGCATGAAATAGCATTTTAATTTAATATTAATGTTATATTAATGTGGAGTGAGATTCTGGCATAAGCACTACAGACCACTAACCCGATATGTTTCCTCTAAAGGCCCCGGTATACTCATGACAAAGTTATTTTTTCTTTTTGCTTTAGGAGTAAAAATAAGTTTGAAATAGGTGACCAGCGATACACTGTTATTGAACATCCCAACACCACCACACTGAGATAGAAGTTGGCAAAGGTGTTCCCTTTCAGTCGGTCACGTCGGACGCCGTGAACTGACCGGACCGGCAATTGGGATCTGTTTTCAGAGACCAATCTGCTTCGAGTGTTTCTAAACGAGCCAATATCGATTGGCATGCGGTCCACGCTCCGCCGCTGTGCGGGTATAAATACTGAAGTGGAATACCGCATCCTCGCTTTTGCCGGGCGAACCCTGTTGTTGATCTAACGCTGGGTACCTTTGCGAAGAGTGTTCTTGCAAAAGCGAGTCGGGAAGGATCGCTCGACTTCCGGGTGCGGTGTGACGCGGCGCGATTCAGCGGGTGGTCGCTTCTCGAGGATCAGCTGTTCTCAGCCTGCCTGGCGTCCTCTGAGTGCTCACAGCAGGCTTGCACCTTTGAACTGCTGTGAGCCGCGCCATCTCCCCTGTGTGCTTCAGCACTATTAGAGCTTTCTTTCCCCTCTAAAAAGAGCAAAAACACGGTTTGACCCTGCATCTCCAAGATGTCATTCAAACCGTGTGTTTCTGGATGCAGTCGCTTCCTGTCCCCAGTTGACGGTCACGATCGTTGCCTCACGTGTTTGGGCGTTCAGCACGCTGAGGCAGCTTTTTGTGAATGACTCATGTTCCCACTGCGGGAACATGACCATCGCAGTCCTACGGTTCAGGCTCGATTTCCTGAAAAGGGTGGAGTCCCATTGCATCCCCGATCTAGTGGTCCTCCGCTGCAAAGCAGAGGGCTGCTACTTTGGCTGATGCCTTTGGTGGAGACCTGAGGGTAACTGTGAGGGCACCCCGACGGGACACCAAGCCCCTCGGGACCCTCCTCCTCCGCTGCGCCGGTGGAGCTTCCAGAGGAGCGTCCTGGTCCCTCCCATGGGGACCGGCCGTTACCTTTGGGGCTCCGGCTGGGGACATGATGTCGATTGCTGCATCGGGGACGAGCTAATGGACTCTGGAGATGAAGACTCGGCTGTGCGTTGCCCCCTTCCGGGTGTAGCAGCATTGCCGAGCCTGATCCAGAGCTCACGGCTATGCTTTCCCGGGCCGCGCGAGGGTCGGGCTCGAGTGGAACCCTCCACCGTGTCCCGAGCCCTCGCGGCTGGATGATTGGTTCTCGGAGCGCCCGTGCTGGTTCTCAGCGCCCGCCCGGTCCCATTCTTCCCGGAGGTGCATCAGGAACTCACGAGGTCATGGAAAAGGGCAGCAGGGCGCCGGACGAAAGGGGCGCCCAACCCGCTCAGGGCTCCGCTAAGCCTGCCGGCAAGCGTGAGGGGCAAGCGGCCCTGAGACAGGCAGCCCAGGGATGAGGGACTGCTCGGCGGAGGTGGTGTCGCACCTCTCCCCACCCCTGGGAGGAGGACCGGGGGGTCTACACACACACACAACACCCCTGCCGCTGGCTCTTCGGAGACTAGCGGTACCCACATACTCACTAAGAGGCGGTTTCCTCCTCCCTGGGCTCCAGGAGGCCCAGGCGAGGCAGTGTGCGACGCCCGGGCCTTGCCACTCCTCGCCTCCCCTCCTTTCGCCAGTGGGCAGCAGTGTGGGCACCGAGGACGCCTCAGGCCTTCTCACCCGCACTCTGTCCAACCCAGGAGTGCTCAGTCGATTTTTCGGGCCGCCTCCGGGCCTCCCGGGTCGAACTTGAGTACTCCTCCCTCCTGCCTTCCCCAGGCAGGGGGGCAGCAGAGTGGGCACCGAGGCGCAACCAAGCCTTCTCACCCTCTCTGCCCCACCTGGGGGAGGCTCAGACAACACTCGGGCCGCTTCGGGCCTCCCGAGTCGGTCTGAGTCTCCCACCTCGCTGCCCCATCCCGAATACGTCTGTGGTGCCGATGGTCCCGCTTGTCCGGTTCCTGGGGCCTGGCTAGAGCTCCCCAGGCCGTCTCGCTGGCTCATCCGTGCCATCAGACTCGGCTCACGCGATTCAATTCGCTCGCCGGCCTCCCAAGTTCAAGGGCATCCTCTTCACCTCTGTGCGAGCTGCGATGCCCATGTCTTGCGGTTAGAAATCGAAGCCCTACTGGCGAAGGGCGCGATCGAGCCGGTTCCTCCAGCCGATATGAAGTCAGGGTTCTACAGCCCTTACTTCATTGTACCCAAGAAAGGGGTGGGTTGAGACCAATCTTGGACCTGCGTGTCCTGAATCGGGCCCTACACAAGCTCCCGTTCAGAATGTTGGCGCAGAAAGCGCATTTTGAATGCATCCGTCCCCAAGATTGGTTCGCAGCGATCGACCTGAAGGACAGCGTACTTTCATGTCTCCATTCTCCCGAGACACAGACCGTTCCTACGCTTTGCGTTCGAGGAGAGGGCATATCAGTACAAAAGTCCTGCCCGCCGGGCTGTCCTGTCACCCTGTGTCTTCACGAAAGTCACGGAGGCAGCCATTGTTCCGCTCAGAGAACGCGGCGTTCGGATTCTCAACTACCTCGGACGACTGGCTCATACTCGCCCAGTCCAGAGAGCAGTTTGTGCGAACACAGGACCTGGTGCTCCGTCACCTCAGCCTGTTGGGCCTCGGGTCAACCGAGAGAAGAGCAAACTCTGTCCCACACAGAGGATCTCTTATCTCGGTATGGAGCTGGATTCGGTCAATCGAACTGCGCGCCTCACAGAGGAGCGAGTTCGATCAGTGCTGAACTGCTTGAATACGTTCAAAGGCAGGACAGCGGTCCCACTGAAGTTCTTTCAGAGGCTCCTGGGGCATATGGCATCTGCAGCCGCGGTAACGCCGCTCGGATTGCTACATATGAGACCGCTTCAGCACTGGCTTCACGGCCGAGTCCCGAGATGGGCGTGGCAGAGCGGCAAGTACCGGGTCTCAGTTACCCCTTACTGCCGCCAAACCTTCAGCCCGTGGGCGGACCCGCCGCTTTCACGGGCGGGGTGGCCTAGAACAGGTGTCCAGGCATGCTGTGGTCTTCACGGATGCCTCATCCACCGGCTGGGGGGCCACGTACAACGGGCATGTAGTTTCGGGTCTGTGGACGGGGCCCCAACTGCACTGGCATATCAATTGCCTAGAGCTACTGGCAGTACGTCTTGCTCTGGGCGCCTAAAAAAGACGCTACAGGGCAAGCACGTACTGGTCCGCACGGACAGCACTGCGGCGTTGCGTACATCAACCGTCAGGGTGGTCTACGCCCGTTGCATGCTCCGGCTCGCCCGCCATCTCCTCCTTTGGAGTCAGAAGCATCTGAGGTCGCGGCGCCATTCACATCCCAGGTGCGCTCAACCGGACAGCCGCGAGCTCTCACGGCAGCCGACACCTCCGGGGGAGTGGCGACTCCATCCCCAGGTGGTCCAGCTGATATGGGGCCTCTTCGAGCCGCACAGGTAGACCTGTTTGCCTCTCCAGAGTCGACCCATTGCCAGCTGTATTACTCCCTGACCGGGGGCACCCTCGGCACGGATGCACTGGCACACAGCTGGCCCCGGGGTCTACGCAAGTATGCGTTCCCCCCAGTGAGCCTTCTCGCGCAGACACTGTGCAAAGTCAGGGAGGACGAGCAGGTCTTGCTAGTTGCGCCCTACTGGCCCAACCGGACCTGGTTCTCCGAACTAACTCTCCTCGCGACAGCACCTCCCTGGCCCATTCCTCTGAGGAAGGACCTACTTTCTCAGGGACGGGGCGCACTATGGCACCCGCGTCCAGACCTCTGGAAACTCCATGTCTGGTCCCTGGACGGGACGCGGAGGTTCTAGGTGGTCTACCACAGGCAGTGGTGGACACCATCACTTCCGCTAGAGCCCCTCTACGAGGCGCCTCTATGCATTGAAGTGGAACCTGTTCGTTGAGTGGTGTTCTTCTCGCCGCGAAGACCCCGAAGGTGTTCGGTTAGCGCCGTGCTTTCCTTCCTGCAAGATGGGTTGGAGCGAAGGCTGTCTCCCTCCACCCCTTAAAGTGTATGTCGCGGCAATGGCGGCATATCACGATGCAGTTGGTGGTAAGTCCTTCAGGGAAGCACGACCTAATCGTCCAGGTTCCTCAGAGGGTGCGAGGAGGCTGAATCTCCTCGTCCAAACCCGGTACCCTCTTGGGACTTAGCTCTGGTGCTGAGAGCGCCCAGAGCCCTCCCTTCGAGCCTCTGCAGTCCATTGAGCTGAATATCCTGTCCATGAAGACAGTACTCTTGGTTGCATTGGCCTCCATCAAGAGGGTAGGGGACCTGCACGCACTTTCGGTCAACGAATCGTGCCTAGAATTCGGGCCAGGTAACTCTCACGTTGTCCTGAGACCCCGGCCCGGGATACGCCCAAGGTTCCCACCACTCCTTTCCGGGACCAGGTGGTGAACCTGCAAGCGCTGCCTTCGGAGGAGGCAGACCCAGCCCTGGCTTTGCTCTGTCCCGTCCCGCGCTCTCCGTGCCTACGTGGACCGAACTCGAAGCCTTAGGACCTCAGAACAGCTCTTCATCTGTTACGGAGGCCAGCAGAAGGAAAGGCTGTCTCCAAGCAGAGGTTAGCCCACTGGATAGTGGATGCTATTGTCTTGGCGTACCAGTCCCAAGGCGTGCCCTGCCCGTTCGGGTTGCGCAGCGCACTCAACTAGGAGTGTAGCCTCCTCCTGGGCGCTGGCTCAGGGCGCCTCGCTAACAGATATATGTAGAGCTGCGGGCTGGGCGACACCTAACACGTTAAGCTAGATTCTATAGCCTCCGTGTAGAGCCAGTATCTTCCCGTGTACTCGCCCCAGTGGCCAGTAGCGTGAAGTGCCCGTTCTAGTGTCGGCTTGTGACGCCATTCCCGCCCCTGGGCGGATGCGTCGTTATTTATCTCCAGTCGTGTTCCCCAGAAAATGGCGAACCCTGCCGAGCTCCTCCGTCACCCGCCGGTGTCAGTCGTTGCGGCCGTCTGGCGCCAGGCCTGCACCCGTATGCTTGTGGAACGTGTGTGTAGGCTGGGTTCCATATGCAGCAGTTCCCTGACGGCAACCCCATATGTGTGTTCTCCACGGTACCAGCTACCCTACCCGGCTAGCCCGTGTCTTTCCCTTGACAGAGCTCAAGCTCTGTCGTCTCTGGCGGTGTTCTTCCCCCCTGGGATCAGGCTGGATCCACCCCAGAGACTGCCATATGTTGTACTACCCTGATAGGCTAGTCCTTATGCGTAATTTGCCACCTCTCCCTCCGTTGAGGCTCGTGGCCTCCGCAGCGTTCCGTTCCCAAACGGGCACGCTTTCCCAGCGTTATCCAATAGTCACTCTGAGTGGGTCTTGCAGGAACAGCAGTGACTGTCCTTCCCTGCCGGGAGCCCTGACTTCCTCTCCAATGAAGGAGCGGTCCAGTGAGCTCAAGCAGGGCGCTGGAAGGGCCAGCATCCTGGCGTTTTGGTAGGGATCCCAATTCGTCGGTCAGTTCCGACGTACGTCGAACGTGACCGACTGAAAGGGAACGTCTCGGTTACGTATGTAACCCTCGTTCCCTGAAGGAGGGAGCGGAGAGCGCACGTCCGTCGCCAGGTGCTGTGCTTCAGCTGAAGGCCGAGCCACTTGTTTGGCTCCTCAGTTGAAAAGCGAGGATGCGGTATTCCACTTCGTATTTATACCCGCACAGCGGCGGAGCGTGGACCGCATGCCAATCGATATTGGCTCGTTTAGAAACACTCGAAGCAGATTGGTCTCTGAAAACAGATCCCAATTCGTCGGTCAGTTCCGACGTACGTCTCCGTTCCCTCCTTCAGGGAACGAGGGTTACATACGTAACCGAGGCGTTTTCTAGAAAGTTCATTTTGGCAAGCTGTTCGAATCAAACTCCAAATGGACTTCATTTTGGCCTGATTTGTTCAAAATTATGTCACACGGTTCATTTTTCCATTTCGCTTGAAGTATATCGAGGCCGTAAAGCTTTCAAAAGCATTACGTTTAAATGAGTGCACTGGGAATTTAATCAAGGCAGTTAATAATGCCAATAACAGGTGTGTGTTTGGGGATCAGAATAGGGTCTTTGCATGCTACTCACTGGGGAAAGTTAACCAGTTCACTTGACAACTGAACCATATGCTTGTATGCTCATCTGTTCATGTTTTCACATTAAACACAAAAATAAATCAGTTTATGGAGGTGTCTAGATGATTGCAATAACTTATTTATGGTGTTAAGATGCTGGCTATATAACAGTTTCTGGCTGCATTATGGAGGGTAAACACGTCTAAAAAGCATTGGTTGACTTTCTTTTAACAAATGTAGTATTTGCTACAAAATCAAGAAAGATTCCAAGATTTATCAGGTTGTGTTTGTACGTGAAAGAGACAGAGAGGAATGGCAAGATGAGGGCCATTGGCCCGGCGTCTCTGTGGCGCAGCAGGGGCTGATGGGGTATTCAGGGCAGTGCGGTGTAAAACACAGCTGCCAGCAGCCCTCCACTTCTCTGAGGAAGGACACAGATGCCTGAAATTAGTTGACATGATGAGAGAGGGGAGCTCCATTCCAAAGTAAATCGGCCATCCAAGAAGACCCTAACAGCAGAAAAAATAGACTGAGCGACTCCAGTTTGCACAGATGAAATCCCTCGTGGAGAGAAGATAGAGAGGTGTAAGGGATTTCTTAAGGTCATGTGTGAACGTTTTCTGGAGTCACTACATGCTGAGAAAGAAGATAAAGGATGTGCCTGGATATTCCTATTATTTCAAACAAGAGCACAAATGTAACAAATGAGACACAAAGCCTCTCTCAGTATGAACTTGACTGAGTGAGCTCAGAGGAGAACACTTTTTAGCCTCATTGTTTACCTGTGTTTTGAACAGGATGAGCCCAGTTAGTGCTGCTTAACTGTGTAGGGGCATCTGTAGCTTCAGATAATGAGTTTAAATCTGCCTATAAATGCTACTATTGTGGTGTGTATGCAGGGGCACTAGAAAGCACATTATACATGATATAACGTATGCCTTCAGCAGCACTGATGAGTGCTTGTGATAGTGGATCTACAGAGGACAGCTCATTACAGGCTGATCCAGGACCATTTTAATGGATTCACCAATGCGGAACCGATCGGTTGAAATCCAGGACTTTCCTCCACAATCCAGACCGGGACCAGGACAAAATGTCCAGTTGTCTTGCTTTTTCAGTGGCCCTGCATCACCACAATAGCAGCATTTATAGGTTACTTTTACAAATGTAAACACATTCCCCTGGTTTCATGACGAGGCTTAATCTAGTCCCAGATTAAAACTGAAGGAATGTCTTAATGAAGAAATCACTGTTTTGTCTCAAGATACACACCAGAAAAGTTTTGAGAAAGTTAAGACACTTTTATAAAAGCTACTCAAATGCCCTAATTGAACTAAAGCCTAACCGTGGCTTAGTCTAAACCCTGTCTGTGAAACCAGGCCATTATTTTGTAAAATATTTCATGAATTGTACCATATAAAACATGCAATAGTGAATCTGTGTTTTAGAACAAATCTGAAGAAGTGCATGAGGTGTGAATGAAACTTTAGAGTAAAAAAATTGCTGGGATGCTGGACATTATTTTTGGAATCTCTTAATACATTTGTACATACACAAATTTTAATAAAATAAATAATATAATAAAAGATATTAAAGTCGACATGACACAGAAGTTGCAATAGTCTTCCATATTGTGCCGTATATCCGAGTGAAACGCAAACAAGAACAAATGTAGGCGGGGCTCGATTGTGTCTGTGGGGAATTGATTGGATGGTTGTGGTTTGCTATTGGTGGATCTCATGTGAGTGACAGGTGGCCCCGCCCTCGTCATCAGAGAAGAGATGAAGTTATTCTGATTCAAGATTATCAACACAATAATGATGAGCACCCATAAATCACTTACAATAAACTGAATTTAAATTCCATATAAAAAAATTAAATTTTTCAATCAATTTTGATTTCTTCTCCCTGCCTGCGGATGGATGGATGGATGGATGGATGGATGGATGGATGGATGGATGGATGGATGGATGGATGGATGGATGGATGGATGGATGGATGGATGGATGGATGGATGGATGGATGGATGGATGGATGGATGACTTGGAACAAGGGTTATTTATGAATCGGTTCAGTGAATGATTCAAATGATTCACTCATGCCATACGTCACTGGTCACCATCAATTGATAACTTCAGAAAGGGTAGAATAATTCTGCAGAACAGATTCAAAAGAATGAAGTCACTGAGAAACAAATGCTGTGTCCGTGTCATGCAGCGTTCACCTGGGAAGATAAAGCAGTAGTAGCAGTAACAGTAAGATACTGAAATCTGTCATGGAAACCAGCTTGTATAAACTCTAAATGAGCAATGTTACAATAAAATGATAGGAACTTACACCTGTGTGATTTCTCTATGAAAACTATATTTTGGCAAGACAGAAATTCATTCGGCATGGCTCTCACAGTGCATTATATGTGTCCTCCAGCTGTTGGGTTGATATTGTGGGACTGAGTAAGTGCACTGGGTAATGTACACTATGATTTTGGACACCACTACAACATGGCTGTCCTCTTAAATAGTGCACTGTATTCGATTTATTTTACATACAATAAAAAAAAAAAAATAAAAAAAAAAGAATTACAAAAGGCAAATTTGCTTTATGGAAAATATAAATGGAATAGACTTGCATGAAAAACAGAAAGTTGAACCTTTTCATTGAGTTGTGACACTTCCAGTTTAAGTCCTGTCCTGATTCTATTCGAAAACAGATGCAAAAAACGGATCATTTTGTCATTGCAACTGATACAGATAATGATTTATCTGCATATCTCTGAATGCAGTCCAAATGAATATCCAACAAATAAAAATATTCATGAATTTAAAGAAATTTAGTCTTTTTGTAGTCTTTGATTGCTCTCTCTATCAATGATGCTCAAAATGTAGTGTTGGTTCCAGTGTTTCTGAGGTTTTGTGATGTGCGCACAACTTTAACAGGAGCGATACCCATTCAAGTCCCACGCTGATGATGTAAAGTCTTACAGGCCCTGTGCTCAGCGTTAAATATAGGCGGGAATGGGGTCTGAATGGTTTCATGTGTGAAACCCCAAGCGGATTTAGTCAAAAACACTGCATCACATTTGTAGTGGAAGCACAATCCATGCTGAATGTGTCCCAGACAGCAGGACATGCCGGACACTTGCTTTAAACATGATGGAACTGCACCAAAACAAGGGATTCAAACCTCACGCTGTCCTACCAAAACACACACAAAACACACACACACACACACACACACACACACACACACACACACAGTGAACAAAATCACAGCAGCCTATATTCTTTTCAGTGACATCCTTTTCCATTCGCAATAAGCTGATTAACATGCTTTCATCCATGCGATGGCTTTTGTGTGCGGCACACACACATGTGACACGCTGCGGAGCTGTTGGCACTCCATGAAAGTGATGGCAAAACATGACAAAACAGGAGAGGAAAAATCCCATCACAGGTGGTCCCAAAGACACGTTTGAGACTGGTAATAGGCTACAGCAATGCAGTCGGTTGATCACTCATCGCTGGCTGACCAAAGCGCATCTTAATATGGCGTGGAAATGGTCATAGATGCATAACGATAAATTAAAATTCTAATTAGATATTCCAAATAATATCATCAAATGGAACATATGTTCTATAGTGCTTCTTCATACATACGTGAAAATCTCTGCTTTAGACAATATGCCCTGAATGTTTGAGGTTTAGTTTTTTCCATGCCCCTCACGTGGCTTTTATACATTTACTCTAGGCAGCGGTTCAGATTACTCACGGTTCGGTTTCATCACGGTTTTAGGGTCATGGTGTCGGTTTGGTATGTGCTATGTTCAGGGAAATTAGGACAACTGTCACATAAAAATAAAGAAAATAAGAACAAATAATCAAACTACAAGCAACCACACAAATACAGACTACAGAGCAAAAATAAACAGTGCTTTTCAGGTTTTTCAGGCACAGAAATTGAATAAGCAAATATAAACTAACATTGCCTATTATAATCTTCACTGTATAATTAAATAAAGATGAATCATTATTGAAGTTACAAAAGCTATTCAGTCGAGAGCAGTGAGTGATTTCTGTGTCTGTATCCCAATGTATTGTGAAGCCAGAGTGAGTGTCCATGGACAGAAACACACATTAGCCGAACTCTCTCTCTGTTTTACACGTTGTTTTCAACAAACCATATTATAGATGCGTCATCAGATCTGAGATGATCCGGTGCGTGCCGACCTGTGGGTGGAGAACCGTACGGTTTTTATGAATTATTATTGTGCACCTCATCATCATCATCATCTCTCCTCTGATGACGTGCTGGGCAATAATCCATAAACTGTCAGCAAGCTGTCAGAAATTAGCAAATGACAACAATCGATCCCCAATGATCTAATCAATTCCCAATGGAGAAAAGCAAGTCCTGTCCTGCATTTTTTTCCGTTCAAGCCATTTAATGAATGTATTTCTAATTGTATTCTTTTCTTCGAAGGGTAGATGCAATTCTGTCTCAGAATTTGGCCGATATAATGAAATCGTTACAAAATGCTGTCTAGGTGTGTAGATCATGGAACAGTTTCCTCCTCCACTCAACTTTCTCATTTATTATAATTCAGATATCTATTATTTTTAAATATTGTGGCCATTACACTTTTAGGATTGTGTCCAAGGAAGTTTCAGACTGGATACTGTAAAGGCCGCGCACCGTCACCTGTTATTGTCGACTGCAGCGATTATGAAACTTCCTATTGCCGTCTAGGTGCATGTAGCCCATAAAGCCGGCGAAGAACAGTGACTGAAACGACTGAAAACTTTTTGAAAGACTTCAGCATTTGTTCTGCACACTTACCTAAACACTCTGTGGGGCTGCGGCGGTAACTGGGGTCCTATTTCAGCCGCAGCGTGAAGCCACTGAGTTCCTCAGCTGTAAAATGAAAGCAGCGGAGCACAGTGAGAAAATGTATTAGCCTCGCTGTGATAAGGAGAGCCCTTAGCGAGTGACGCACGCCTTCAATGGGGAAAATAACCACTGGACAAATTGTTTTTGCTACATTAAGTACCTGTTACTTTATTTCACAGATGGAAAAAAATAATGCAGGCTCTGGGGTTCGGAACCAGCATAGCATAGAGAATTGCATGAATGTAGATTCCTATAAATATCCATGAAGTCTTTATATGGAAAGTGATTTTCTTAAGAACTTTTGAGCTCAAAGAAAGTCAGGCAATCGACTAATAAAATATACAATGATAGATGACAAAGTGCCCAGCGGGCAGTCGATAGGCTACTGAGGGAAATCACGCTGAATATCTGTTAATAAAAATAAAATAAAAAGGAGGAATATTTTCACTCGGCGGGTGGAGCAGGATTTTTCAAGTAACGACTGCGCCACCACGGCAGAGCCAGCATAAATTAAATGAGTGTGTCAGATCTGCAGTGATTTATCCATCTGGACTGATCTAACAGGCTGGCGGAGCAGCTATGACACCATGACAAGCCAACAATGGATATGAAAAATGAGCTAATACCACAGAGCTAAATCAGAGACTTTCAAAGGCCAACGCAGCCTAGCTGAGAGAAATCCACAAGCACTTAAAAGTATAAGAAGACAGCAGCGTATAAACGCCCTCGATGTGCGACTGATCGCAGGGGACACTGTTATGACGTGAACATTGTCGTGAACATCTCCATCAAAGCCAGATATTGAACCGTCTCTCTGGACGCCCATGAGGTGTCTATGTAATTATGGACGCGAGCCTGTGGTATGAATCTACTGAACGCAGAGCTGCTCGTCAGAGGTTAGCACAGAGACAACCGCTCTTTTTCTGTGATGTTTCTCTTACTTAGGCTCTGATGAAAAATAGTTTGGCGTTTTTTGCACTCAGCAGATTTAGAGGAACCAATTACTGCTCTGCTGATGTGAGTGCAGCCCTCAGGTCCCGCCAACAAATGACGGAGTGCGTTAAAGCGGTTTTTATGTATTAGAGGGTTTCAATTTCAGTTTTCATCAAATCCCATCTATTCTTTTAGCCTGTGGTTTCAGAAGCAAAAATAATCTAGTGATTTGTGGAAAAGAGAGCAACATTAGAGAATATGAAAGGGCCATCTTCACAGAACATTAGGCCACGATTAGATCTATCTACGAGAAGGGTTAAAGTTGATTGTTGTTGTTGATTGAGTCGTATTTTACCCGGACACATCTTCTCCTGTACAGCCACAAAACGCCAGGGATGAAGACACCACAAACACTCATTCAATGGAGCAGGACAACCTAAAATCATTAAAGCACATTTGTTTCTGAAAAAATAAGATAGATTATGACTTTTGCTATTTTTCAACCCAAAGAGTGCTGGATCTAAGCTGCAAAACATTACAAATAAAGTTGTTGTTTTTTTATGTTGGAAATATAAACTTTTCCTCATAGTTCTGTAATCCTTTTGGTCACTATATGTTTCTGATGAATAATGTTGGTTACACTTTAGTTTAGCGTCCAGTTCTCACTATTAACTATGACTTTTGCCTCAATAAACTCCTTAAATTAAATAGATGGTAAGGCAGTTGTTAAGTTTAGGTATCGGGTAGGATTAAAGGGTTAGTTCACCCAAAAATGAATTATCCCATAATTCAGAACACAATCAGAGTTATATTAATAAATGTCCTGGCTCTTCCAAGCTTTATAATGGCAGCCCAAAATTTGAAGCCTATAAAGTGCATCCATCCATCCATCATAAAAGTGCATCCATCCATCCATCATAAAAGTGCATCTATCATCATAAAAGTGCATCCATCCATCCATCCATCATAAAAGTGCATCCATCCATCATAAAAGTGCATCTATCATCATAAAGGTGCACCATCCATCATAAAAGTGCATCTATCATCATAAAGGTGCATCCATCCATCATAAAAGTGCACCATCCATCATAAAAGTGCATCTATCATCATATAACTGCTCCACATGGCTCCAGGGGTTAATAAAGACCTTCTGAAGCGAATCAATGGGTTTGTGTAAGACAAATATCCCTATTTAACACGTTATAAAATAAAATATCTATCTTCCAGCAGACCGCATTCCATATTCAACTTACGGGAAAAGTGTAACTGGCGTGATGATGACGTCGGACGTGGCATAAGCGTTTAGCACTGCGAGAGCCATTACACTTTCTGTGTAAGTTGAATATATGGATATGTTTCTCACACAAACCCATTGATTGGCTTCCAAAGGCCTTTATTAACCCCCGGAGCCGTGTGGAGCACTTTTATGATGGATAGATGCACTTTTCTGAGCTTAAAATTTTGGGCTGCCATTCACTGCCATTATAAAGCTTGGAAGAGCCAGGACATTTATTAATATAACTCTGATTTTGTCTGAAAGAAGAATGTCATACACACCTAGGATGGCTTGAGGGAGAGGAAATCATGGGGTAATCTTCATTTTTGGGTGAACTTTCCCTTTAAGTGATGTAGAATAAAGTCATGCAGAATAAGGCATTAATATGTGCTTTATATACTAATAAACAGCCAATATCCTAGTAATATGCATGCTAATAAGCAACTAGTTAATCGTGAGAACTGGACCCACTTTACACATTCTACTAACTACAAGTAACTTGTCAGCTACATGTTAACCTACTCTCATAAGAGTATTAGTAACTGACTGCTTAATATCTGCAAACACTTTATTCTGATGCTCCCCAAAAGACATTCTTCTGACTAGACACTTTGCAACTACAGGTCAACTCGTTCTACTTACCTAACCTAACACTTTACTAATAGTCCAATGCTAGTTGACATGTAGTTACAAAGTTACTTATATTAGTAGAATGTCTAAATTGGACGATCAAAATAAAGTGTATACATTTTTTACACAAGCATTTGGACAAGTACAGCGTTAAACAGTTTTTTTTTTTTTTTTTAACAGCTGCGTTCAGGCCATACAAACACATAAGCTGACAGAGAGAGAGAAGGAGACAGGCAGACAGCAGAGGAACACGAGAGCAAACCTGACAGCGAGCTATAAGCACTTGAGCCGCAGAGAGAGGCAGTCAGGCAGCCAGTGGCCGCTGATTGAATGATCCCATTTCTGGGCTTTTTGTTAGACAACCGGCAGCAGTGTATGAAGATTGATACAGAAGTGCTTGACTCGCTTTGCTGGATCATCAAATGGATTGATATTACTCTCCCACTCTGGATGAAGACAAAGTAACTGTTATGATACTCAATACAAGAGCTTGTCAGAAGCGGAAAATCATCTGGTGTCGCTGGTTATGGGAGCGTTTCATGGACTGTCATGTGAATTTATTAGGCAGATGCAGGGCTATCTGATGCTGATGCTGAAAGCCAGAATTCGCACAGAGAAATCTCAAGTGCAGATTGAATTACAGACCCAGGCTGGTAGATGTCACAGCTTACAGCTTTATCATGATCAACACACACACAGAGACTGACACAAAATAACCGTCTTATTTACACACACTGACATTTTTTAAATAAATAAATAAATGCATCGGATGGTTCTTTGCCTCCATGCTGTACATTAAAATTGTGAACTATTCCCCTATACAATGGTCACTTCATTGACCAGTTAAATCTGTCATTGATGTTAGGTAATATTTGTGAGTGTAAATTACCGGTGTCTGATAGCATTTCTCTACTAATAGTAAAGCTGTGAGTTCAATTAAAAACAGCAGTAGTGAAGCCCAATAACCGTAATTTTTGTACTCCCAGTCAAATGCATTCTCTGCTGAAGCCATTCTTTTGTTGATTTAGATGTTTTATGTGGACCATTGTCATGCTGAAAGATGAAATGATTCATTTTCATTTCTAAAACATTTTGAGCCAAAATCGACTGCTATTAGGAGCCATTCATGATTCACTAAAGCCCAGTTCCAGCTGAAGAAAAGCCGCCCAAAGTGTGATGATGTGTGTTCTGCAGATGTGCCAAACATCACGTTTTACTATTTTGGCCTAAATGTTTAAACTTTTTTCCACATGGGGTTGGACACTGGATATATGTTTTTGCAAAGTTTAGCCAGGCTTGGATGTTTGTTTAGTCAGAAAAGGCTTGCGTCTCAAAGCCCAGACAGATGGAGAATACGGAGATAGGCGTCCCATGTAGGGATCAACCAGTACTTGCCAGGAAGAAGAGCAGCAACTCTTTTAATGTTACTGTCGCCTCATGACAGCCTCCCTGACCAGTTTTCTCTGTGTCTTCTCATCCATTCTGGAGGGACACCCTGTTCTTGATAATGCCACTGTTGTGCCATTCTTTCTCCACTTGTTGATGACTGTCTTCACTGTGTTCATGTTATATCTATTGCCTTGGAAATGTTTTTGTAGCCCTCAGCGATAGCTTTCAACAATGAGATCCCGTTGAAGCTTTGTTAAATCTATGTGTCCATGGCTCCTGAAGTAGCAGCAACCAAGATGATGTCAGAAAATCTTACAAGAACAGCTGAGAGTTATTTGGAGTTCTATACTGACATGTCTTGGAGAGTTTGGCATGGTAATGGATTTGACCATTGACCATGTTGATATGTTTGGTCTTGGCAGAATAGATCTGTTACACTGCTGCTGCAGAGCACGTACGGGACTTGCTACTGCTGATACATACACAACACACTGCTTTGAACAAATAAGACATGCTGCTGTTGTACAAAATAGTGTACATGAATTATCTGTAGCAGAGCTATACAGGTGGGGAAAGCGTGCCGCAACTGCTACAGCAAATGCTGGCCAAGTATTTGAAGGTTGAGCAATGAGGTAATTGGCTACTGATACAACAGGAACCAATCAGATGTGCCCTATAGAGAATGATGTGACTGCAAGCAGCTTGAGTTAGCGGTATAAATATTGTAGTTGTGTCAGAGCCAGGACTTGAACTCGGGTCGACAGCATGAGAGTCAGGGATTAAAAAGGGAGACATGAAATGAGGGATTAATCTTTAAGGACTTAGGTACATAGCTTGACTGACGTGTATTGCCAGAACTGACGCTATACGCTTGATTTCTTTGTGGAGAGCCAAACTCTCTGTCCGGGATGCAGAGTGGGGGCAGGTCTGCGTCTGCGATTAGCCTGTCTCTGGTACTGCTGAGAGACTGTAAGAAGACATATCGGAAGAACTGCAGTGCAGAGGGAACTCCCACTTCAATTTCTTGGTCTGGGAACATTGTAGAGGCATAACCAAACTGGCATTCAAAGGGAGACATGCCTGTAGCTGAGGAGCGTAGAGTGCCCACATAATGAAGGATGACCAGGAGGATGGGTTATTGGCAGCCATGTACCTCAGAGTAGTCTCCAGGTCCTGGTTTAACCTCTCCATTTGGCCATTGGACTTAGGATGGAATCCAGAAGATAGGCTCATAGTTGCCCCAAAAGTTGACAGAATGCCCACCAGAACTCTAGATTTTTTAGTCAGTGAGTACTTGAAATTGGTGTTTGACCCCCTCAAGCCAATGTCTCCATTCTTGAGCACCAGTTTAACAACCAGTAACTCACAATCTCCCACATGGTAATTCCTCTTGGGAAAGCACTGTTCCAACACCCACATCCGAAGCATCCACCTTCACAACGAAGAGTTTGTCTGGGTCTGGGAGAGTAAGAACGGGTGCTGAAGTAAAGCTGAGTTTAATTTCATTAAAGGCCGACTCTGCTTCAGGACTCAGCATTATTCATTTTAGTGAGTGCTGATAGGGAGCCACCACAGAGCTGAAGTTCAAAATTAATTTGTGGTAAAAGTTGGCAAAGCCAAGAAATCTCTGCACCTCCTTCACAGACGAGGGGGTTTCCCAATCCGTGATTGCTTGAACTTTCTGGGGATCCATTTAAATATGGCCAGGTTTAAACATCAGGCGTCTGAGGTGTTTTCTGGTTCCTGGAGTTGTTTTGACATGCCCTGACATTTATGCTTATTTCTGTTACTTATAACATTTTCCTACTTTTCTAAAGTCTGATTCAACACAAACTCTGCTACATTGGTCCACAAGACTTTTGAAAACTGGATTATGTAGCATAGTATTTTTTGCTTTAAAATGATGTGAATATCATCCTGCCTACTCATTCACATGAACAATATATTGATTTAAAAGTTGTAAGACATTTTTGGGAAGGCGTGAATCATCATGAATATTGAGGTATTTCACACCTGGGAAGACAAAGACCCTCCCCAATGGCCCTATCAGCTGAATGGGACTAGAAAACAGAATGTGACGAGATTAAAATGATGGCTTTTTGATTGTTTGTATTTTATTCACAACACAATCCAAATATACATAACGAAGGACAAAAAAGGCACGTCGGTAATGCATCGGTCCAGCGATCGCATCTTCTCCTTCACTTCTCCCGAGCATGCAGCTATGGACAATTACATTGAGGAAGCCCTTGTGACAGGGATTCAAGGCATTTTCATGGCAAAAGAAAAAAGCAAACACCTTGGAAATGACAGGTATGTTCAACAGGAATTATTTCAGGAATGGCACAAAGGTGTGTGATTGTCCACGGAAGTCAATGGCGCAGTGAAGAGTCACACACCTTTGTGCCATTCTTGTAATAGCTCCTGGAAGCAGGTCAATGGCGCAGTCATAAGGGCGGTGTGGTTGTAAAGAGGTGGCTTTCTTTTTACTGAAGAATGTCTTGAGGTGGTGGTACTGAGTGGGGAAATAGGTCTAGGGGTTCTTGAGACTCGAGAATAGGGTCAGGAGATCTCTGGATTAAACAGGTGACATGACAAGTGGAAATTCAACTGAGGATAACGCCAGAGGACCAGTCAAGATGACTAAAGTAGTAAAGAAGCCAGGGCTTACCAAGGATCACAGGGAACTCTGGGATATCAGGTGGAAACAAAACTCCTCCTGGTGTTGTCAAAAGGCGAAGGAGAGAGGTAAGAAGGGTTACCTTCCCAGGACCCAGAGGTATTCCAACCAGTGCAGTAACTGTAAGAGGGGTGGTGAGTGAGTCAGAGGGGATCACTGTGGGAACTGAACTGACAGGAGTTCCTTGAGTTCTTGAGCCTCGACAGGATGTCTGCTCTCAAGGAGAACTGCTTTCCTTGGGACCACAGGAGGATCTGGTGTGCCAGTTTGCATAGCGGGCACAACACAGACCCCCTGATAAGAGACCACTGATGTCTTGTATGTACGAAGACCCACCGCAGTGGTAAAACTATGTTGAAATAAGGTGGATGGTCTCTTTCTATAGTCTGCAGGACCCACATGTGGCACATTTGGCGGTATTTTCATGCTTCATGGTCTACTGAGGGATCCAGCCTTTCAAGATTGGCCTCTGGTGTTCTTCAAGTAGTCAGCTTGGTGCTCTGAAGCAAACTGGCAGGGAATGACCCAGCTGATTCCTCTAGTCCCCTCCTCAGAGGATGCGAGCATCCTGACGACACAACGTCAAGGGACTGACTCAGGTGCACTGACGCAATGTCTTGTGCCTGAGACATGAGCTCGCTGGAAACTGCTGCACCTGAAGCACGGTTGGCAGAACAGCCTCCTGAGGGCACCGAGGAGGAATGAGCACCGTATAATGAGGTGAGAACCACTCCCCCCTGAAGAGGCCTGCCCTCAGTTCAGCCCTTCTGGTGTCAGGACTTCTCTTTGGCCGAAGAACGAAGGTCCTCATACCCACCTTCTGCTTCAGAGGCTAGGGTTAGGGAAATGCTGGTCTAATTTGCTTTTGACCAAGCACCCTGTCTCTCGGCAGGCCAATTGATGTTTAACTTGGCCACAGCTTGAGTTAAAACCTCCACAAGCTCCTCAAGGGGATTGATATGGCGAATCTTCAATATCCCCTGACTCGATGCACAGCACATCCACCTCCCAAGAGCTGGACAGCTGCAGCACTGCATTATACCATTTAATTACTCAAAATGAAATGTAGCCAAAGAACACCCAGACAAGACAACACGGTCTGGATGAAAGCCTGAATATTGTAATAGTTAAAGAATCATAAATTCATAGATTGCAAACACACTTCTCTTTACAGACTCATAATCTATGCGCCGCCTCTGCAAACGCAAGATCTGAGCCCCTAGATTCTTTATTGCATAGGACTATCTTCCCTTCAAGAACAAAGTTAACAGGGGCAGAGCTAAAACTCCCGAAAGTGCATTCCTGTACACATTGCGAAATTTTATGAATATGCACAGCCAGCCCCCTCGAGAGCTGGCCATGCATGCTTCTCGTACACAGGGAAGAAACCGCAGCACGGGCTTCCGAAATCAAGAAGAGAGTGCTGGACGCCATGAGTAAAGGCAGAGCCCAACTCTAACCCCTTCACGATATCTATTTGTGCTCAATCACCGCATTGCCTCGGCAGATGCGGAGCCAGAAAGTGAACCTGATCACCATCCTTGAAGAGTGACAGGCGGGAGCGGAGCATGCAAAGCGGTAATCTCTCGTAATGCCAGCCCCCTGTGGGAAGCAGTAATCTCTCCCACAGTCAGCCCCCTCAAAAGCTGACCATGCATGCTCCGCTCCCAAACAAACCACGCACAAATCGCGTGTATCCTCCGTGAAGTAGCAAGGCCAGGAAGGAACACACAATATTGTCCTGTGCTTTGTGACTTGGACAAACAACACTAAATAAGACAGACAATTCACACAGAGCACTTGCTGAGGCACAGAAGCTGACAATGTCTGTCTGGATGTGCTTTATAGCTACCTGGTCCTGACGTCACCCCGCATGTGACTGTCGTGTAACAGAAGAGGACAGATATGGTGAGAAAGAATCAGAGTAATACTTTTTTTAGGAAAGCAGAGGTCGAAGGTGAAGCAGGAGATGAGTCTGAACAATGATGATAAGCTCTGGGTTGTTGACTGATTGTAACTTGCATGTTTTCTGGTTGCAGGAGGTGAACAGGTGATGACAACCAATCACGAGGACCCTTGAGGATGACTGGATGAATATAGCAGGCAAGTACCTGCATGAGCATCGAGACCAGACACTTGTGAGGTGGAAGGTGACTGCTTAAATAGAGGGTGTGATGACGAAGGTGATTGCTGGCAGGTGCGGGTGATGGTAGAGTGTGTGCAGGTGGTGAGCAAGGAGGATTCTGGGAGTTGTAGTTCTGAGGCTGATTGAGCTGATGACTGTGACAGTGACATTCCATCATGCCACTGGATTGATTTCACACACATGCTTCAGAGACAATCACGCAGAGGCATTCCCAAAGCTTCAAGGAACGATGACGCAGCGTGACTCCCTTGAAAGTGAACATTAAGAGTGATTTTAATTTTTGTGAAAAATATAATTTTAGTAACCAAATATGGGCAAATAAAGACTACGTTTTATATTTGTCTAAAAATGTCTCATTGCTGTGTTGTATATAATTAAAGATTATATTTCCTGTATGCTCAGGAAGTCTTCACAGACGTGTTCATGTGGTATTGATCTGTAAAACTGCATTCTACCATCTTAAAAATATATCTAAATTACGGCACATCCTTTCAATGCAAAATGCTGAACAGTTAATTCATGCGTTCATGAGCTCAAGGCTAGATTACTGTAATGCTTTACTGGGTGGTTGCCCTGCTCGCTTAATAAACAAACTCCAGCTGGTCCAAAACACAGCAGCTCGAGCTCTTACTAGAACCAGGAAGTATGACCATATTAGCCCGGTTCTGTCAACACTGCACTGGCTCCCTATTAAACATCGTATAAATTTTAAAATCTTGCTTATTACTTACAAAGCACTAAATGGTTTAGCTCCCCAGTACTTGAGCGAGCTCTTAACGCATTATACTCCATCACGTCTATTGCGGTCTCAAAACTCTGGCCAGTTGATAATCCCTAGAATATCAAAATCAACTGCAGGCGGTCGATCCTTTTCCTATTTAGCGCCTAAACTCTGGAACAGTCTTCCTAGCATTGTTCGGGAAGCAGACACACTGTCAGTTTAAATCTAGACTAAAAACGCATCTCTTTACTATGGCTTACACATAAAACATTATCAATTTCTATTATTCAAATCAGTAAATGATTGTTAGGCTGCATTAACTAGGTCAGCCGGAACCGGGAACACTTCCCATAACACCTGATGTACTCGTTACATCATAAGAAGAATGGCATCTACGCTAATGTTAGTCTCTCTGTTTATCCTGAGGTTTACTGCAGTCAGCCGGATCCGGGCCGTATCCAGATCAGATGGTGGACCAGCGCCTGAACATGACCAACGCGTCCCTGAAATGTCTGCAGAGAGCGTGTCAAATAAACTCCCCCCGTAAATGCTGCATCGACACGACATCCTCATTAAACCCGTCTTCGTCATGACGACTCCAATCTTTCGAATAATCTTATGAATATCTGTTTGCCTAATATGACTTAAGACCTGCTATGTTGCCAGAATTATAATCATACACTGTTTGTTCGTCGGCCAGAGGAGAACTGGCACCCCGACTGAGCCTGGTTTCTCCCAAGGTTTTTTTCTCCATTCTGGCCCTGAAGGAGTTTTGGTTCCTTGCCACCGTTGCCTCTGGCTTTTGGCTTGCTCAGTTGGGGACACCTAAATTTAATCCATATTACCGATCTGCCCGCATTGACACTATATGATACTGAAATGAGCTGGATAACATCACCGTTTCACCAGAACGGCTGTACAAATTCTGTTGCATTATTTTCCTGTTAACAATGTGAAGCTGCTTTGAAACAATTGCACTTGTAAAAGCGCTATATAAATAAAGGTGATTTGATTTGATTGTCATATAGTGGCAAATTTTTTTATGCTTGTCTTTTAATGCTAATACATTTTCAGCAAATGTTAGTAATGTGAATTGTTTTTAGTTTAAAATAAGATCCAGCAATACTTTATAAAATTACATTAGTGGACATACATACATGTATACAGATCTTGTTCATGTTAACCAATGCATCCTTATTGTAAAGCATTACAAATAAAGTATCTCTTCTAATAAGACATTCTTAGAGTGTTCGTCTTACTTACCAAACAGAGCTTCATTACACATTCTGTAAATATATCAAAAACTGTGTACCCTTAAACACACACACAATGCAGATTAGAAGATGCATGCTGATACATATGATGTAATGACGCACTTTTGTGCTGTGCTTTCCCTGCAAAGTCTGGAGATAGTAGAAGAGTATCAAAATTAAAACAAACAATTGCCTGAATGGCTCTCGAATTGAGAGGAGTTTTTGTTTCAATGTATTATTTTTGATCCATTACTTATGGAACACTGTGGATACTCTCAAACAGACGCTGGCCCCGTCATGGACCCTGACATCAGAACACACGTGTGTGTGTGTACGGAGCACACGGAGCGAGAACAGCATGACGAGGCCCACTGCTGCTCTGGGTAAATGAGGGGTTCTGCTGCATTAGCTCCATAAAACCATAATCCCTTCCCCATAAACCATTACATGCGTCACAACATTTCTGATTTATGGGGCGGAGTATCGATGAAAAAAAAATGAACGCTTGCCAAACATCTTAGGGACAATATTGAGCACATTTTAATTGTGATTTGATTCCCCTGGCCATTAGCCAGATGATGAATGAGCACTAGCAACCCCTGACAGCAGCCAGAGAAAGTCTTAATATGACAATTATGTGTCTGTCTATAGATTTT
>CM031958.1:901736-909236 GCA_018749465.1 Paracanthobrama guichenoti
CCCCGGCTCATAATGAGTAAATTCTTGCTAAAACAGTTAACACTAGAACTCCTAGACCGTCTGTTCTGACCGCTCGCACTAGCTGCACCGAATGTCATATTTACATTGGAAGCTTCTATTGAAGTTTAAGACTGAAGCTTTATATGTCTATCATCATGTTTTATGATGGCATCACTGTAAATCCTCAAATAAAAATCCAACAACATGGATTAAAAGGAGCAGCGAGCGCCAAGCGGACGCAGATTGGTCTACACATTACGATCTTTTTGCATCATATATAATTGTGTAAGAGCTACTAGAGCGCATCCAAAGGTGTGTGCCTCGCTTCGTGTGTGGCACGCTGGAGAGAAAGCTTTTTCACTGCAGTGAAAATGTCAACAAGTATGGATTGACCAAGACTATTTCATTAGATAAAACACGTTGTGAATTATGGAAATTATTAGATCTATCTTTTTTAAATACAACGCTCTGGAGTTATTGGAAATCAGAAACAATCCTCTTTCTTGCAGACATTTCAAAGGTAAAGCTATGTGTTAGCTTAGCAATAGCATATAAAAATAGCTAGAAAGCTGCAAGGCATAAGTGACACACATCTTCTCTGGCGGGAAAACTACAAACGCTGAAATAATACGTGACGTTCCGGCCGTCTGTAATGTGTACGGTCAATTTGGAGCGTTATGGCCATTCCAGGTAGAAATACTCAGAACTCTTTTGTAATTTTGTGACTAAATGACTAAATTTCGTGCTTGGCTACTAAATAATGTCTGTCGTTATCCATTGGCTAATAAATTGCTATACGTCCCTGGCCGGTGATAAGTCTAGTGCAGATGTATGTTCAGTTTCCTCCACTCTCAGATTTACTGCGCACTGTTCTCACTGATATCAATGCACAGCGTGTTCTGATGCACCGTGAGCTCCAGAGATCCCGTCCTCCACCCACTCCCACTGATCCAGGGCAGAGCGCTGGGAAACACCACACTCGAGCGGCAGGGTTCACTTCTCCGCTAAACAAATTGTGCACATAAATAAATGCGCCCTCCGGGCTTCCATCTAATCGTGTCTGGTGCTCTTTGTTCCCCTGCCCGGCTCGCTACAAAACAAATGATTTTAATTTTATTTCTAAGAGCTTGGCATATGCATTTCAACATTTTTAAAAGATTTTTCTTTATCTCTATCACAAAACCACATTTTAGGTAGAAAAAGCGTTATAATTTGATTTGTTATTAATGTTCTTTAAATGACGACACTGAAAAATGAAAGTATTTTGTGAGTGCATTGTCTCTCTCAGTCTGTGTGCAAGCCATATCACAAAATAAAATGGAAATAAATTCAATAATTATTCAGTGCTTTTGTTCAATAATACAAAAAGTACTGTACATTACACAGGACTGCTAACAATCAAAGAGTGGAAAAGAGAAACCATGTGCTGTAATTATTCTGATAATTTTGTACATATTTCTAATTGAAATGTTAAATCATAAATTGTTTCCAGCATTGATAATACACATGCCAAATCACAAAGGTAAAGGTGATGTTGAGCTGGTCAGTCTGAAAGACATCACGACAACAAGTGTATCAGCACAGGACGGGAATTTACAATAATTGCTATTATTATTATCATTATTATTACAGTCATTATGACCATGCAACATATTATTTGACATCACAACAGCACATCTGGATTGACTCTTCCTATTAATTTTCAAAACAACATGATGCCGGTGAGTCTAGCACCTGCACAACATTTTCTCATGACAGCTCGTGTGCATCAGGGCTCTTTAAAAATGACTTGAGTGGAACAGAGGGATCGTGTCAATTCTCTCTCTCTCTCTCTCACACACACACACACACACACACACACACACATTGGGTTTACATGTTTTATGGGGACATTCCATAGACATAATGATTTTGTACTGTATAAACTGTATATTCTCTCCCCTTACACTCCCCATTTCTGTATTTTTACATTTTCAAAAAACATCACTCAATATGATTTGAGCTGTTTTCCTCATGGACCCCAAAAATATTATAAAATTAATAATATTAATTTTGTCCCCAAAACATAGGGAATTCCTGGACCACACGCACACACACGCACACACACACACACACACACACGCACACACACGCACACACACACACACACACGCACACACACACACACACACACACACACACACACACACACACACACACACACACACACACACACACACACTCTTATTCAGCTTTCTAAACGGGGACATTCCATAATTCCATATACTTCTATTATGGAATTAATAGAACTAATTACTATTGTTATATACAGCTAGTTATAATAACTAGCTCTAAATCACACACTAACCTAATTTTGTCAGACACACACTTCTCTCTTTGTAATTGAAATTAATCTACGTTGTAAATTTCAAAACAGCAGATAAATGTGGGGAAATTATTTCAATTTTTTAGATAAATAGAGCAAAAGAAAAAAAGACGTAAAGGCAAGGAGTGTTGCATTCATCCCTGGTCTCCTCCCAGCATTCGCGAGACCATCTCACCATAATAATGGACGCTGTGTGGCCACTCGGCACATCGAGTGGCGCTGCAACACAATGACGCTTCAGTTGGCAGCATTAGTAAAAGCACAAGGAGATTTGACTTTCTCCACGGGCCCAGTACAACCCTTCGCCAGGCTGATAATGGGCTCCTATCAGGTTTAATGATCCTCAGCTTGACGAACAGACAACAGCAGCGGGAGGGGCAGTTAAAGGGGCATCGGGAATCGTACAGCAAGCATATTGTCATTAAATATTTTTTTTTCTGAACACTCCCTTGTTCATGGCATAAATGCCGCCGTGAGAGTGATCATAATTGGCTCTGAACACATGTGTAATTGCCTTCAGCTGGCGTTCTTTTACAGTTGACATTGTTCTGTGGCGATGAGGTGACTGGCCATTTGAATAAGCAGCTTGTTTGGCGACGGCAGGCGTAATTGAAATGTCCTACGTGTGTGAACAGAAGATTACATTAAGACCCCCTGATAATCACCTGACAGGGGAATAATTGAGTCTGCAATCTGCCACAGCGTCCTCGAGAGCCCGGGAGGATGTAGTCGAGTAACCGGGCGGCACTCTTGGCTGACATGCTTTTGACGCCAAGCCAAAGTGCCAACCATGCATTCCTGAGCATCAACCCCTCCGTCTGTCTCTGTGTGTTTGTGTGGCTTCGAGAGGGGTCACTTCTGCACAAAGCTAACAGATGGGCCCTTTTAACCATCTTCATTGCCATGTTTAGGTGATGAGGTTGTGGTCACAATTTCTCATAAGGGTTTGTCCTTTATTTTAAAAGATTTTTAAAAGATCTGAGCTGTTATTTACACGCATTATTATTTACACCAGCGTGTAAGAAAGTGTATGACAATACATGTGCAATAATAAACGAGGAAAGCAAGATTCGTCTTCTGTTATTTTCTTATTCAGTAAATAAATGGATCTCATATACTAAAGATAATTTGAATTTATCAGTTGCTGCCTAATTACAGTAACTTTATAATATGCGATTATTGATCTGAAACAAATCTCCCCTCTGCTCAGAAAACAGCAGCTACTTACTTTGTGTTAAATCATTAATATAGTAATGATTTTTCCAGAACACTCTCAATTAAGAGCAAATGTGAAAATGTACCCATGGGACTTTGAAGCCAAGCTATTAAATGTGTTATGTTCCAAACGCGTGTGCTCCTAATGTTTCAGCTGCAGTGTAGTGCTGTATGAAAATATTCAACAATCTGTGAGTGTATTTGCAAAGTGTTTTATTTCCAGTGTTCTCTGGTACACGTGGCTTTCAGGTGCATATGCTCCACTTCTCTGTCAGTCATTGTTCAAGCAGTATTACAAAATAAAAGGCAAACGACAAATGCAGCTCTGCCTCTTATATGTATTCAGTGACGTACAGCCATCATTTTAATAATAATCAAAAATTAAAGAATGGCAGTGGCATAGCGATAGATGTTATTTACACTAAGTGTAAAGTGTGTCACAGTCTGTTGTTGCAGAGTCGTCTCAGGGGAACAATACACTGCGTCTTGGACTGACACTGTGGGGAATGTCATCAGCATGACTGGTGTCTGAAGACTTGTGTAAACACGCCAACAAACCATTGGCAGACGGCAGTCCATGACGTCTCACATGGAGCGCCTGTGAGTAAAAGGGGCCGCCAGAATGCACGTCATTAACTTTTTGTCTGAAGGAGATGAGCAGGCAGTCCCAATGGAATGGCAATGAGATGCAGTGTCTTGCTACCCTTTTCAGGGAACCACGGTTACAGTTGGAAACTAAGACGTTCCCCATTCAAAGGGAACTCAACACTGCGTCTTGGATTGACGCTATGTGGAACTAATACCCATTCTGCCATAGAACGGAAATGCCTGCCTCCCTAGGTGAGAATATACACAAGCATAGTGGGCATAAATATTAAAGATATTCAAGCTTCTATGCTTTCATAGCAAGGGATGCCTTTACAACCTTCCTCTGGACACACTCTGTCAGTTTAAATCTAGACTAAAAACACATCTCTTTACTATGGCTTACACATAAAACACCCGGCTCGATTTTCTTTTTGTGATTTTAATATGCAAATTACACATTACACATTACCTTACATCATAAGGTACATTTGGCATGTCCTGCCTTATCTACTTTTTTAAAACACAATGAAAGTGGCAGTGTATGTGCAACTCCCTTCACTTCCTGCTTCTCTTCCACCTTGAGCCATGCCCAGCTCCACTTGCTCCTCTAGTCTAGCTGTGCTATATATAATGAGTCCTCCTCATTAAGCTCCCTCATTCTGAAATGGAAAATCACGGTAAGTTAGCCAATCTCATCGGTCCAAGGACTCATCTGTGTTTTGAGATACACGGCTACTCGAATTCTGAGCTACAATACAATGTAAAGATTTCAAATGATAGACTTGGATGCAGAATGTAGCCCTTCATTATACAGAAATGTGCTGTTGGTGTATTAGCCTAAAACAACACGCTCGCCAGATTGTTTATCTAAATAGCTCTATGTTGTTAGAAATGCATCCCATGCAACAAGAGATTAACACGGTTGCCAAATTGCTTCATGTTACACTTCCTCTGGCATCAGCTATTGTGTAAAGTCATATTTAACTTCTTACCCACATCATGAACGACTGCCTAAAGCCTTGTTTATAGTTTCACCTGGCACCGCAGCGCGAGCCTCCGCTGACTGCGCGCGCATCTCCCCAAATGGACGCGAGGCATTTACTCGACATTACTGTTTTAGACTGAAAACCAGATCATACCACTGATTTACATGCGCAAACTGGTTGCCTGTGTGATGAGATGTTCTAATATCCGTCTGCTCGGGCAGATTCGCTCAAAGTCGTGCATCTTTGGATGCGCGGAGGCGCGCTGTACCTTCGCGCTCATGCGGACACACGACAACCTAATATTCAGGGCAGCTCAGAATCCGAGCAGTAGCCGTATATCTCAGAACTCAGGGCAGAGCACCCGCTAACGATAAGCCTAGCTAACGTCATGAGTATGACGACAATACAATATTATTGTAAATTATATCACATAAAAAGCGGTAGCTAACGTTAATTGAATCAAGCAAACAAATAGCTGTTATTTTTGCTCCAAAAAGCTTGACTTAGCTTGAATTTAACAATAAGCTTCCATCACACTCGTGTGGTATCCAGGCGTCTCATTCAGTGGCGAGCTCAGTTGACGCTGTGTGCTTCAAGATTCTGATGCAAATGCTAAGATTCCGATTGGCCAAGAGAAATATCAATTATAAGAATTATCCAATAATGTTTCGCCAGTTCTAGCCTGCATGGCATGCAGATGAAGGCAGCCATTTTTGCATGGTGTAAATAGACACACTGTTAAAGGATGGGAGAAAAACATTTAAATGGTATGTAATCATTCAAATGATTTTGTAAGTGTTTCTGTACACAATGTTGAACGGTAAACTGTTTCTGGACTTGAAAATTAGCAAATTAAAACAACCTGATCTGATGGTCAATGCATCACAGACTCAATAAGGTCAATAAGGTCAAAGATTAAGTTAAAATATTTGAGCTGCTAGATCTGATAATTTACGCCGATAGCAGGTCCTTGTCCTTGTCGTTGGTATATCATTGTGAAGGACGCATCCTTTATTTGAAGTATATCAGCACAGCTATTAATTTTATTACAGTCATTGTAGTTTTTCATATTATTTGATATCACAACAGTCCATTGCTTCTCTCCTCTCAGTTCTGATACCCATGATTTTAGAACCTACCAACATTTACTCATGGTCTTATTCTGTGGGCTGAAAAACCTCTAAATGTCTACATTCCTTGAGTGGAGGAAGAGTGGCTATGACACACACACACACACACACACACACACACACACACACACACACACACACACACACACACACACACACACACACACAGTCAAGCTAGTGACCATGCCAACACATCACTCATCTTCAGTCCTCCTTGATAACACTGACCACAGCTTTCAACAAAGAAAGAGTCCAGTCAGAGGTGTGTTAATGTGTCCCATAACCGCACTCTACAGCGACTGTTGAGATGCTTGACATTTCCTCTCCATGTCTTAGATATATCCGTTCGGGCTGAACATCATAATTCTATGCCTTTATGGCTCATAATAAGGCATTTTCACAAAGTTTAATGTCATCTCCAAGGTAACTGAAGGGTCTCAGGCAACAATGCGAAAGCAGTATATTCAACAAAAAGATTGATTTTTAAATTTGTCATGTTTAAGCACAAATCCGGAGTGGAGTTAATTTGTAAATAAATAATTTCCAGATCAAAAACAGCAATTAAAAGACGCTGTGACCGACACTGACAATACAACTTCAGTTTTCCCAGGACATACTATGAGGTCACAACTGTAAGAGCATCATTCACAACTTTCTGCACGGACGTCTAACTACAACTTAGTGTATTATTCTGCATTTAGTGTTGAGGCCAAAAATCATTCAGTTGATCAGTGATATTTTCTCACCGATGAACCATGAGGGGGCAAAATGGGGCATTGTCCCCGCAGATCTGATTTGTGCCTCCCCAGTTTTTAATTTGTCAATGGGATTGATTTGAACCCTTTGACGAGTATGATCACACCGGTGTGATTAGAGCGTTCAGTGTGTCACTGCTGAATTCAGACGCGCTTTCGCACTTTGGCTGGTGCTACGACACAGCACCTTCACTTACACATATTTGAAAATCAGAATATATCATATAATTCATGATATAGGCTAGTTAACAAGTTTGGGAATATTTTTCATAAAAAGGAAAAAGCTAAATAAACACGATACCCTCACACATGTCATGCAGTGTGGCTTTGACGCGCCGCCAAGGAACTAATGCGCTCTAAAATAATGGTGCCCTAAAAAACTGGCTCTGGGGACTCAGCTAGAATGAGCAGTGAGCACCAACCAACTGAAGGCCAATAACAAAACATAAGCTTCATATACA
>CM031958.1:911736-915669 GCA_018749465.1 Paracanthobrama guichenoti
GGAAGCTGAAGAGTGACAGAGCAGGGCATCAGAGAAGGTCGGCTGGACATATGGGACCTACTGCTTTAAACATACTGTTTATGTGCGAACGGATTACTTGATTATAGACACAATGACGCTTCTGATATTGTGTTGATATATATATATATATATATATATATATATATATATATATATATATATATATATATATATATATATATATATATATATATATATATAGCCAGACGAGCCAGAGAAAAGCAGTAATCAGCAGGACGCAGAGCAGATGAGAGGATGTTTTAGGAGGGACGACTGATGGATGTGTGAGAGATGTCAGTCATAAGTGTGTCTGATCAGACTTCCTCTCTCAGTCTAGACATGCTCTTTTTCTGCTTGTTTGTGACTAAAACCTGTGAAAGTTGTGTGTGTGAAGGAAGTTCATCAGGACTGCTTCCTATTTATGTCGTGAGACAGAGAGAGGTTTCTGTTGCAGTAAATCCTCTGCCTTACAAACTTCTGCTTTACAAAAACAGCATACAGTATTTCTGTACTCCGTTATTCCCATTATCACCGTGCTTTTACTTTTGGTTTTAAAGTAGTCATATCTAATGTTCTCTCTTTAACAATAAAACCCTTTTCTGCTTCTCACCTCTCGCTTGCACTTGCTAATATAGTTTAGACTAAACTTGGAATTGTGTACTATGAATATTATTTGATCTATAATATATTTCCCATGATGTTCTTCATTTTAAGTTGCTTTTTAAAAGGGGTCGGATTAGATGTTGTGGACACACCTGAGGGCGGATCCTATTCTATTTATTACAATATAAACCTTATTATATATTTATAACTATACAGTTTTGAACTGTAAAATAGACAGTAAACTAAGTGCTGTCCCTTAAAACCTAAAATGTTGCTTCTGTATTTTTTACGGTAAAGTTCTGGCAACCACAGCTTCCGTTTTTACTGTAATTTATTTATACAGTGTGTATAAATATATATATATATATATATATATATATATATATATATATATATATATATATATATATATATATATATATATATATATATATATATAATACATGTTTTGTTTCTTGGAAACATGACAGATTTGACAAAAGTAGCACGACAGATGTAAATTTAATACACAAACAATATCTATAAAACTTTTAATAGCCTCATTTTTAAAGGGTTCAGTTTAAATATGATTACTGTTCTTATTTAAATTAATGAGCACTCTGTTTAGATCACCACAGGTAAAACCACACAGGTAAACCTCACTACATGGTAAAAAGTACAAATATTGTTTCTATATCTAGAATGGGTAGTCTATAAACACATTTAATATACATAAAAGTGCACAAAACCGCAAGTTTATGACAAAAAAATTGTCCTTCTCATTAATACATGTCTACATTAAAAATGAAATAAAATGAAATATGAACCTACATTTCTGACAGAACACCACGGTTACAGTTCGTATTTACCACAGTACATCCATGATGAATGTTGGTTAAAGTGTTCTGACTGGATGGCTGTGGCTCAAATTAAATCACAGAGAGACGTGCGCTCGTGCCGGAGACCTCTTCTCACCGGATGTTGGTGGTCGGCGGGATCGAGGCGCTCAGCAAGTCAACACAACACTCGTGAGTTGCACACATAAGAAGCGATGTTTTCGTTCTGGCTTTTGGTGTGTCAATGTTTCCCTGGCCCAAAATCTAGTACTGCCACCTTGTGTTGGCATTTGTGTGAAACTGCACGATTTGTAAAGTATGTGTGGCGGGCCACATATAATGTATTTTAATAGACAGGCTGCGGGCCGTTTGAAGACTTTGGACACCCCTGCTTTATACTATTGTAAATGTCACCAAGTTGCTTAAATGTACTTAGTCACTCCAGAAATACTAGACAATACTACAAATTAGCATTAAATACTAAATTAATTTTCTAATTTCTGAATCTGTATGTTTGTTTGTTTGTGTGGTAATTCCAGTATCACTCAAGATCCCGAAAAATCTGATGTGTATCCGTGTATTGGATCTGCAATGCGTTCGGTCTTAAAGTGACAACCAGTCTAATAAATAAAATCACTCAATGTTCTTGACTGAATAAACTTTGATCCTTTAATAATAATAATAATCTACAGTCAAACCCAAATTTATTCAGGCACCTTCAACATTTCTCTCATCGTCACAGTTTATTACGCTATAGTTTAGAAAATGGTAATAAAACATGAGCAGAACTCAGAGTTAAACTGAACAAACTCATCTTGATGATGTCCAGATAACTCTGATAGAAAGGGATGTAATGGATCACAATCAGCCAATCAGCTGTTAGATTTAGGAACACAATTAGATGATACCAGTTTAGCCTCGACCAATGAGCAAGCAATGCTTCATTTAGTTCAGTCTGTGGGGTCAAAGGTCACATTAGCAATTAAAGAACAAACACTTCAGCAAAACCTGCTCAGCTCAAAGTGAAAGAAGCATTTTGATCCCAAATGTTGATCAGTTTTGCTGGTAGTCACTGTATGAGAAGATTGTGGGTATAATATGTCACACTTTATTCTGCTCTCCTCACTTACAGAAATGAACTTTGAAGTGTCCTCACACACTAGTGAAACATTATATCTGTGTCTGAAATTTTGTTTATTTTATTTTAACATAAATAAAAAGATATGTTATGTCACAGCAGTTAAACATGACGTTTAACCCTTAATATCATTCATATTAACAGATTCATGTTTTCTCCAGGACTATATAATGAGTAAATCTAAAACAATTCAGAAGAAGTAAAAATATGACTAAAACTAAAATCAAAATGAGCACCGAGTGAATGGCCCATAAAGGGTTTTGATATATATTAAAAATATAACATAAATCTGTACATAAATGTTGTAAAATTCTAAAATATGACAGTATAATTTAATTCTTTGAAATTGTGCTTGATTATATGTTAAACATGCCAGGTATAAAGCTAAAACAACCCGGCGAGGGATTTATGATCTCATCATTTCTTCTGTGGTAGCCTGTCTGGGGTTTGTGAAACAACCGACATGCCAACAAACAGCATCACTTGTCTTGAGACAGAACAATGGGCCGCCATATGCCGACGAGGGGAAATGAATAGAGCTCATTTGCTGTGGCCTGCGTGGGACGGCCGTGCACACACTCTGACACAGACAGGCGAGCTGCGGTCGGGCGTTTACCAGCCTCGGACGCGGGAGGACATCAGCATACATGATCACAACATGTGAATCAGCCATTCAACAACTTCTCTTCTTCTTTGCATTTGCCAAGTGTCTCGGTAAGGCTGATTTATGTTTGCCCTTGCGTGTAGCTAGCTAATTTATATTTGTGTCTCAGGGATTTTAAAGGAGAAGCGAAACCGATGTGTGTGTGTGTTTGAACTAAGGCAATGATGATAACAAACTGATTAAGAGCCGCTGTTGTGTTGACATGAAGCTCTCTGTGAGGATGAATGAGAAATTGGGCTATTGGTCTCTGGATGCTTCGCCCCCTCTTCAGGACAGCACGGCTAATCCTGCTCTTAATCACCCCCAAGCACACACATACACAACATGCCCCAAGCGCAAATAATTGGCACTCATCAATGTCCACGCATCCTAAAAATTGCAGTAATTGTAGCACAACAAGTCCAGGCTCAACCTCACTCATGTCTGTCTCTCTCTGTCTCTTTCATTATTTCATCCTTTTAGTTTCGTTTCAAAAACTCAGCAAATGTCTTTACAATTGCTATAGTTTTCAATGCTACATCTCACCATAGTGTAATCTTTTGTAGTCTGTGTGTGTGTGTCTGTATTATATTAATCATATCTTATGTTAATCTTCACTTATACACAATGTCCCCACAAAAGATGTAATACCAAATCACTTGTCCTTGTAGGAGACATTTTTAGTCCCCACCACAAATACAAAAGTTGTGTGT
>CM031958.1:915769-920769 GCA_018749465.1 Paracanthobrama guichenoti
ATGGAATCCAGAAGATAGGCTCATAGTTGCCCCTGGTGCTGACAGAATGCCCACCAGAACTCTAGATTTTTAGTCAGCCCGAGTACTTCTGAAATTGTGTTTGACCTCTCAAGCCAATGTCTCCATTCTTCAGAGAGCACCAGTTTAACAACCAGTAACTCACAATCTCTACATGGTAATTCCTCTTGGGAAAGCACTGTTCCAACACCCACATCCTAAGACATCCCACCTTCTGGCACGAAGAGTTTGTCTGGGTCTGGGAGAGAAGGAACGAGGTGCTGAAGTAAAGCTGAGTTTAATTTCATTGGCTAGGCGCGACTCTGCTTCAGGACTCAGCATTATCTACTTTAGTGAGTGCTGATAGGGGAGCCAACACAGAGCTGAAGTTCAAAATTAATTTGTGGTAAAAGCTGGCAAGCCAAGAAGTCTCCTGCACCTCCTTCACAGGCGAGGGGGTTTCCCAACTCGTGATTGCTTGAACTTTCTGGGGATCCCATTTAAATATGGCTATGGTTTTAAACATCAGGGGCGCCGTCTGGTGCTTTCTTTCTGTTCCTGGAGTTGTTTTGACATGCCCTGACATTTATGCTTGGTTTCTGTTTACTTATAACATTTTCCTACTTTTCTAAAGTCTGATTCTGGACACAACTCTGCCACATCATTCATGCACAAGACTTTTGAAAACTGGATTATGTGGTATAGTATTTTTGGTTTTTAAAATGATGTGAATATCATCCTGCCTACTCATTCACATGAACAATATATTGATTTAAAGGTTATGTAAGACATTTGCATTTTGGGAAGGCGTGAATCATCATGAATATTGAGGTATTTCACACCTGGGAAGACAAACCCTCCCCCAATGGCCCTATCAGCTGAATGGGACTAGAAAACAGAATATGACGAGATTAAAATGATGGCTTTTTGATTGTTTGTATTTTATTCACAACACAATCCAAATATACATATGAGAGGAGGACAAACGCACGTCCGGTAATGCATCGGTCCAACGATGCGCATCTTCTCTCCCTTCACTTCTCCCGAGCATGCAGCTATGGACAATTACATTGAAAACACTTGTGACAGGGATTCAAGGCATTTCATGGCAAAGAAAAAAGCAAAATACCTTGGAAATGACAGGTATGTTCAACAGAATTATTTCAGGGAATGGCACAAAGGTGTGTGATTGTCCACGAGTCAATGGCGCAGTGAAGAGTCATCACAGGCCACCTTTGTGCCATTCTTGTAATAGCTCCTGGAAGCAGGTCAATGGCATGCAGTCATAAGAGGCAGGTGTGGTTGTAAAGAGGTGGCTTTCTTTTTACTGAAGAGAATGTCTTGAGGGTGGGTGGTACTGAGTGGGGAAATAGGGGTCTAGGGGTTCTTGAGACTCGAGAATAGGGTCAGGAGATCTCTGGATTAAACAGGTGACATGACAGAGTGGAAATTCAACTGAGGATAACGCCAGAGGACCAGTCAAGATGACTAAAGTAGTAAGAAGCCAGGGCTTACCAAAAAGGATCACAGGGAACTCTGGGATATCGGAGTGGAAACAAAACTCCTCCTGAGGAGTGTTTGTCCAAAGGCGATGAGAGAGGTAAGAAGGGTTACCTTCCCAGGACCCAGAGAGTATTTCAACCAGTGCAGTAACTGTAAGAGGGGTGGTGAGGAGTTGGTGAGGGGATCACATGTGGGAACTGAACTGACAGGGAGTTCATACCTGAGGTTCTTGAGCCTCCGAGCAAGGATGTCTGCTCTCAGGAGAACTGCTTTCCTTGGGACCACAGGAGGATCTGGTGTGCCAGTTTGCATAGCGGGGCACAACACAGACCCCTGATAAGAGACCACTGATGTCTTGTATGTGCAGACCCACCGCAGTGGTAAAACTATGTTGAAATAAGGTGGATGGTCTCTTTCTATAGTCTGCAGGACCCACATGTGGCACATTTGCCCAGTGTATTTTCATGCTTCATGGTCTACTGAGGGATCCAGCCTTTCAAGATTGGCCTCTGGGTGTTCTTCAAGTAGTCGGCTTGGTGCTCAGCAGGCAAACTGGCAGGAAATGACTCAGCTGATTCTCTCTAGTCCCTCCTCAGAGGATCACCTGAGCATCCTGGCGACACAACGTCAAGGGACTGACTCAGGTGCACTGACGCCCAATGTCTTGTGCCTGAGACATGAGCTCAGCTGAAACTGCCCACCTGAAGCACGGTTGGCAGAACAGCCTCCTGAGGGGGCACCGAGGAGGAATGAGCACCGTATAATGAGGTGAGAACCACTCCCCTGAAGAGGCCTGCCTCAGTTCAGCCCTTCTTGGTGTCAGGACTTCTCTTTGGCGAAGAGCGAAGGTCCTCATACCCACCTTCTGCTTCAGAGGCTAGGGTTAGGGAAATGCTGGTCTAATTTGCTTTTTTGACCAAGCACCCTGTCTCTCGGCTTGGCCAAGTGATGTTTAACTTGGCCACAACGAGTTAAACCTCCACAAGCTCCTCAAGGGGATTGATATGGCGAATCTTCAATATCCCCTGACTCGATGCATGCAGCACATCCACCTCCCAAGAGCTGGACAGCTGCAGCACTGCATTATACCATTTAATTACTCAAATGAAATGTGGCCAAGAACACTCCGAACAAGACAACACGGTCTGGATGAAAGCCTGAATATTGTAATAGTTAAAGAATCATAAATTCATAGATTGCAAACACACTTCTCTTTACAGACTCATAATCTATGCCGCCTCTGCAAACGCAAGATCTGAGCTTCCCCTAGATTCTTTATTGCATAGGACTATCTTCCTTCAAGAACAAAGTTAACAGGGGGCAGAGCTAAAACTCCCGAAAGTGCATTCTCTGTACACATTGCGAGAAATTTTATGAATATGTACAGCCCAGCCCTCTAGAGAGCTGTATGCATGCTCTCGTACACAAGGAAGAAACCGCCAACCACGGGCTTCAGAAATCCAAGCAAGAGAGTGCTGGACACTTCGCATGAGTAAAGGCAGAGCCCAACTCTAACCCCTTCACGATATCTATGTTGTGCTCAATCACCGCATTGCCTCGGCGAATGCACGGAGCCAGAAAAGTGAACCTGATCACCATCCTTGAAGAGTGACAGCGCGGAGGCGGAGCATGCAAAGCGGTAATCTCTCGTAATGCCAGCCCCTGTGGGAGAGCAGTAATCTCTCCCACAGTCAGGCCCCTCAAAGCTGACCTCATGCATGCTGCTCTCCCCAAACAAACCACGCACAAATCGGCAGTGGTATCCTCCGTGAAGTAGCAAGGCCAGGAAGAACACACAATATTGTCCTGTGCTTTGTGACTTGGACAAACAACACTAAATAAGACAGACAATTCACACAGAGCACTTGCTGGGGCACAGAAGCTGGACAATGTCTGTCTGGATGTAACTATAGCTACCTGGTCCTGACGTCACCCGCATGTGGGACTGTGCGTGTAACAGAAGAGGACATGATATGGTGAGAGAAAAGAATCCAGGTAATACTTTTTAGGAAAGCAGAGGTCGAAGGTGAAGCAGTGAGATGAGTCTGAACAATGATGATAAGCACTCTGGGTTTGTTGACTGATTGTAACTTGCATGTTTTCTGTTTGCAGAGGTGAACAACAGGTGATGACAACCAATCACGAGGACCCTTGAGGATGACTGGATGAATATGGCAGGCAAGTACCTGCATGAGCATCGAGACCAGACACTTCTGTGAGGTGGAAGGTGACTGCTTAAATAGAGGGTGTGATGGCGGTGATTGCTGCAGTTGCGGGTGATGGTAGAGTGTGTGCAGGTGGTGAGCAAAGGAGGATTCTGGGAGTTGTAGGTTCTGAGGCTGATTGAGCTGATGATCGTGACAGTGACATTCCATCATGCCACTGGATTGATTTCACACATGCTTCAGAGACAATCACGCCAGAGAGCATTTCCCAAAGCTTCAAGGAACGATGGCCGCAGCGATGACTTCCTTGAGAAGTGAACATTAGAGAGTGATTTTAATTTTTGTGAAAAATATAATTTTTAGTAATTCAAATATGGGCAAATAAAGACTGGAATTTTATATTTGTCTAAAAATGTCTCATTGCTGTGTTGTATATAATTAAAGATTATATTTCCTGTATGCTCAGTTAGTCTTACAGACTTCACAGGCGATGTTCATGTGGTATTGATCTGTAAAACTGCATTCTACCATCTTAAAAATATATCTAAATTACGGTGCACATCCTTTCAATGCAAAATGCTGAACAAGTTAATTCATGCTGCCTATGAGCTCAAGGCCTAGATTACTGTAATGCTTTACAGGGTGGTTGCCCTGCTAAGCTTAATAAACAAACTCCAGCTGGTCCAAACACCTTGTCTGAGCTCTTACTAGAAACCAGGAAGTATGACCATATTAGTCCGGTTCTGTCAACACTGCACTGGCTCCCTATTAAACATCGTATAAATTTTAAAATCTTGCTTATTACTTAAGGTAAGCACTAAATGGTTTAGCTCCCAGTATTTTTGGCGAGCTCTTAACGCATTATACTCCATCACGTCTATTGCGGTCTCAAAACTCTGGCCAGTTGATAATCCCTAGAATATCAAAATCAACTGCAAGCGGTCGATCCTTTTTTTCTATTTAGCGCCCTAAACTCTGGAACAGTCTTCCTAGCATTGTTCGGGGAAGCAGACAGACACTGTCAGTTTAAATCTAGACTAAAAACGCACATCTCTTTACTATGGCTTACACATAAAACATTATCAATTTCTATTATTCAAATCAATGTAAATGATTGTTAGGCTGCATTAACTAGGTCAGCCGGAACCGGGAACACTTCCCATAACACCTGATGTACTCGTTACATCATAAGAAGAAATAGCATCTTACGCTAATGTTAGTCTCTCTGTTTTATCCTGAGGTTTACTGCAGTCAGCCGGATCCGGGCCGTATCCAGATCAGGGATGGTGGACCAGCGCCTGGACATGACCAACGCGCCCCTGAAATGTCTGCAGA
>CM031958.1:925769-933269 GCA_018749465.1 Paracanthobrama guichenoti
ACTGGCCATATTCCTAGCAATAAATATTCAACTATCATGTGTTCACCAAAACATTTTAGCCAGATAAAAAACGCCAAGTGCTCTTCTGAAAACGGCCAGCGGGTGGCGCTTTGCAAGAGCAGTGTTTTCCTGCCGAGATACTTTGGTTGCTATGATACAAAATATCCATGGCAGTAATGCCTTACTAGTATCTTATTTTGAAGAATATTAATATTAACTCCTCTATTGTTGTTCAGTCCAAGTAAGATGATTGGTCGATGTTGTATTTGTCCCGCCCCTCCTCCACTGTGATTGGACGGCTGGGTAAAAAGTGACATCAGCTCGTGAAATATTATTATGGCTCACAGTGCATCAAAATGCAGGGTTAGGGAGCAGGTGTACATTTCTTTCCTACAAAGTAACATTTTCAAAATACTATATTTTAATGAACCCAAAAATTTTCACAGAACGGCTTTACTTAACAATTTACAGACAAATTGTTCTGCTTGTGTTTCATGAATGAGGCCCACTGACTGCATTCTTTAGAAGTTCAACATGACTTTTTGTGTAAAATGTATGTTATTGCAATTAAACTAGGTAATATGAGTCAAACAAGCACAATGACATGACTCAAAATAAGGCAACTATGAATGCATCCAGAATCAGTAGCATGGGCTGTGCGACCACACAAGTCCTCACGATTGCGTGCGACGGCCCTGAATGCAATATCTGCTAATGGCCATGAGGAGAACCTTTAGCATGAGTGTCCTTTAGCAATGCCATTACTTCTCAGTGCTGTAATCCCCATGAAGTGAGTCAAGAGGAAGTGGCAAGGTGGATCTATGCAATGGCCTCTAAGTCAGCATGTTTGGTGCTTGCATGATTTTTTTCTTTGTTTTTGTGAGACTGTGTGTTTGTAATGCATTTCCTCACAGCTACTCACATTATGATGTGGACTGACGTGTATCAGATGTCTCTCCGGCCCTGTCAGGCATCCCAGCCAACAGCCCTGACAGCACAATGATGGATTAGGAACTGTCATCCAGTGCACTCGCCACTTGTTTACAAGACACCCATCCTTCATCTCACAATGTAAGGTTGTGATTCGGCAGACTAGCCATACAATACCATAAAATACACCATAGAAGTCCTTACCGACTCTACACTCACACTCATCTCTCATGCTCATTACGGTAGTATATTTGCACAGCTGAAGAATGAGAAAAGGACTCTTCATTTGTCTTCAGACATTTAACATAGGATTTCTTTTTTTTTTTATTTCAATCACTCTCAGAATAGCATGTCACTGAATATGCCAATGTTAATGTATTTGGTCTTGGCTAGATCTGCAAGGCTTGTTACTGCTAATACACACATGTAACCCCGGCTCATAATGAGTAAATTCTTGCTAAAACAGTTAACACTAGAACTCCTAGACCGTCTGTTCTGACCGCTCGCACTAGCTGCACCGAATGTCATATTTACATTGGAAGCTTCTATTGAAGTTTAAGACTGAAGCTTTATATGTCTATCATCATGTTTTATGATGGCATCACTGTAAATCCTCAAATAAAAATCCAACAACATGGATTAAAAGGAGCAGCGAGCGCCAAGCGGACGCAGATTGGTCTACACATTACGATCTTTTTGCATCATATATAATTGTGTAAGAGCTACTAGAGCGCATCCAAAGGTGTGTGCCTCGCTTCGTGTGTGGCACGCGGGAGAGAAAGCTTTTTCACTGCAGTGAAAATGTCAACAAGTATGGATTGACCAAGACTATTTCATTAGATAAAAACACGTTGTGAATTATGGAAATTATTAGATCTATCTTTTTTTAAATACAACGCTCTGGAGTTATTGGAAATCAGAAACAATCCTCTTTCTTGCAGACATTTCAAAGGTAAAGCTATGTGTTAGCTTAGCAATAGCATATAAAAATAGCTAGAAAGCTGCAAGGCATAAGTGACACACATCTTCTCTGGCGGGGAAAACTAGCAAACGCTGAAATAATACGTGACGTTCGCCGTCTGTAATGTGTACGGTCAATTTGAGCGTTATGGCCATTCCAGGTAGAAATACTCAGAACTCTTTTGTAATTTTGTGACTAAATGACTAAATTTCGTGCTTGGCTACTAAATAATGTCTGTCGTTATCCATTGGCTAATAAATTGCTATACGTCCCTGGCCGGTGATAAGTCTAGTGCAGATGTATGTTCAGTTTCCTCCACTCTCAGATTTACTGCGCACTGTTCTCACTGATATCAATGCACAGCGTGTTCTGATGCACCGTGAGCTCCAGAGATCCCGTCCTCCACCCACTCCCACTGATCCAGGGCAGAGCGCTGGGAAACACCACACTCGAGCGGCAGGGTTCACTTCTCCGCTAAACAAATTGTGCACATAAATAAATGCGCCCTCCGGGCTTCCATCTAATCGTGTCTGGTGCTCTTTGTTCCCCTGCCCGGCTCGCTACAAAACAAATGATTTTAATTTTATTTCTAAGAGCTTGGCATATGCATTTCAACATTTTTAAAAGATTTTTCTTTATCTCTATCACAAAACCACATTTTAGGTAGAAAAAGCGTTATAATTTGATTTGTTATTAATGTTCTTTAAATGACGACACTGAAAAATGAAAGTATTTTGTGAGTGCATTGTCTCTCTCAGTCTGTGTGCAAGCCATATCACAAAATAAAATGGAAATAAATTCAATAATTATTCAGTGCTTTTGTTCAATAATACAAAAAGTACTGTACATTACACAGGACTGCTAACAATCAAAGAGTGGAAAAGAGAAACCATGTGCTGTAATTATTCTGATAATTTTGTACATATTTCTAATTGAAATGTTAAATCATAAATTGTTTCCAGCATTGATAATACACATGCCAAATCACAAAGGTAAAGGTGATGTTGAGCTGGTCAGTCTGAAAGACATACGACAACAAGTGTATCAGCACAGGACGGGAATTTACAATAATTGCTATTATTATTATCATTATTATTACAGTCATTATGACCATGCAACATATTATTTGACATCACAACAGCACATCTGGATTGACTCTTCCCTATTAATTTTCAAAACAACATGATGCCGGTGAGTCTAGCACCTGCACAACATTTTCTCATGACAGCTCGTGTGCATCAGGGCTCTTTAAAAATGACTTGAGTGGAACAGAGGGATCGTGTCAATTCTCTCTCTCTCTCTCACACACACACACACACACACACACACACACATTGGGTTTACATGTTTTATGGGGACATTCCATAGACATAATGATTTTGTACTGTATAAACTGTATATTCTCTCTCCTTACACTCCCCATTTCTGTATTTTTACATTTTCAAAAAACATCACTCAATATGATTTGAGCTGTTTTCCTCATGGACCCCAAAAATATTATAAAATTAATAATATTAATTTTGTCCCCAAAACATAGGGAATTCCTGGACCACACGCACACACACACACACACACACACACACACACACACACACACACACGCACACACACGCACACACACGCACACACACGCACACACACACACACACACACACACACACACACACACACACACACACACACACACACACACACACTCTTATTCAGCTTTCTAAACGGGGACATTCCATAATTCCATATACTTCTATTATGGAATTAATAGAACTAATTACTATTGTTATATACAGCTAGTTATAATAACTAGCTCTAAATCACACACTAACCCTAATTTTGTCAGACACACACTCTCTCTTTGTAATTGAAATTAATCTACGTTGTAAATTTCAAAACAGCAGATAAATGTGGGGAAATTATTTCAATTTTTTAGATAAATAGAGCAAAAGAAAAAAAGACGTAAAGGCAAGGAGTGTTGCATTCATCCCTGGTCTCCTCCCAGCATTCGCAGACCATCACACCATAATAATGGACGCTGTGGCCACTCGGCACATCGAGTGGCGCTGCAACACAATGACGCTTCAGTTGGCAGCATTAGTAAAAGCACAAGGAGATTTGACTTTCTCCACGGGCCCAGTACAACCCTTCGCCAGGCTGATAATGGGCTCCTATCAGGTTTAATGATCCTCAGCTTGGACGAACAGACAACAGCAGCGGGGAGGGGCAGTTAAAGGGGCATCGGGAATCGTACAGCAAGCATATTGTCATTAAATATTTTTTTTTCTGAACACTCCCTTGTTCATGGCATAAATGCCGCCGTGAGAGTGATCATAATTGGCTCTGAACACATGTGTAATTGCCTTCAGCTGGCGTTCTTTTACAGTTGACATTGTTCTGTGGCGATGAGGTGACTGGCCATTTGAATAAGCAGCTTGTTTGGCGACGGCAGGCGTAATTGAAATGTCCTACGTGTGTGAACAGAAGATTACATTAAGACCCCCTGATAATCACCTGACAGGGGAATAATTGAGTCTGCAATCTGCCACAGCGTCCTCGAGAGCCCGGGAGGATGTAGTCGAGTAACCGGGCGGCACTCTTGGCTGACATGCTTTTGACGCCAAGCAAAAGTGCCAACCATGCATTCCTGAGCATCAACCCCTCCGTCTGTCTCTGTGTGTTTGTGTGGCTTCGAGAGGGGTCACTTCTGCACAAAGCTAACAGATGGGCCCTTTTAACCATCTTCATTGCCATGTTTAGGTGATGAGGTTGTGGTCACAATTTCTCATAAGGGTTTGTCCTTTATTTTAAAAGATTTTTAAAAGATCTGAGCTGTTATTTACACGCATTATTATTTACACCAGCGTGTAAGAAAGTGTATGACAATACATGTGCAATAATAAACGAGGAAAGCAAGATTCGTCTTCTGTTATTTTCTTATTCAGTAAATAAATGGATCTCATATACTAAAGATAATTTGAATTTATCAGTTGCTGCCTAATTACAGTAACTTTATAATATGCGATTATTGATCTGAAACAAATCTCCTCTGCTCAGAAAACAGCAGCTACTTACTTTGTGTTAAATCATTAATATAGTAATGATTTTTCCAGAACACTCTCAATTAAGAGCAAATGTGAAAATGTACCCATGGGACTTTGAAGCCAAGCTATTAAATGTGTTATGTTCCAAACGTGTGCTCCTAATGTTTCAGCTGCAGTGTAGTGCTGTATGAAAATATTCAACAATCTGTGAGTGTATTTGCAAAGTGTTTTATTTCCAGTGTTCTCTGGTACACGTGGCTTTCAGGTGCATATGCTCCACTTCTCTGTCAGTCATTGTTCAAGCAGTATTACAAAATAAAAGGCAAACGACAAATGCAGCTCTGCCTCTTATATGTATTCAGTGACGTACAGCCATCATTTTAATAATAATCAAAAATTAAAGAATGGCAGTGGCATAGCGATAGATGTTATTTACACTAAGTGTAAAGTGTGTCACAGTCTGTTGTTGCAGAGTCGTCTCAGGGGAACAATACACTGCGTCTTGGACTGACACTGTGGGGAATGTCATCAGCATGACTGGTGTCTGAAGACTTGTGTAAACACGCCAACAAACCATTGGCAGACGGCAGTCCATGACGTCTCACATGGAGCGCCTGTGAGTAAAAGGGGCCGCCAGAATGCACGTCATTAACTTTTTGTCTGAAGGAGATGAGCAGGCAGTCCCAATGGAATGGCAATGAGATGCAGTGTCTTGCTACCCTTTTCAGGGAACCACGGTTACAGTTGGAAACTAAGACGTTCCCATTCAAAGGGGAACTCAACACTGCGTCTTGGATTGACGCTATGTGGAACGAATACCCATTCTGCCATAGAACGGAAATGCCTGCCTCCCTAGGTGAGAATATACACAAGCATAGTGGGCATAAATATTAAAGATATTCAAGCTTCTATGCTTTCATAGCAAGGGATGCCTTTACAACCTTCCTCTGGACACACTCTGTCAGTTTAAATCTAGACTAAAAACACATCTCTTTACTATGGCTTACACATAAAACACCCGGCTCGATTTTCTTTTTGTGATTTTAATATGCAAATTACACATTACACATTACCTTACATCATAAGGTACATTTGGCATGTCCTGCCTTATCTACTTTTTTAAAACACAATGAAAGTGGCAGTGTATGTGCAACTCCCTTCACTTCCTGCTTCTCTTCCACCTTGAGCCATGCCCAGCTCCACTTGCTCCTCTAGTCTAGCTGTGCTATATATAATGAGTCCTCCTCATTAAGCTCCTCATTCTGAAATGGAAAATCACGGTAAGTTAGCCAATCTCATCGGTCCAAGGACTCATCTGTGTTTTGAGATACACGGCTACTCGAATTCTGAGCTACAATACAATGTAAAGATTTCAAATGATAGACTTGGATGCAGAATGTAGCCCTTCATTATACAGAAATGTGCTGTTGGTGTATTAGCCTAAAACAACACGCTCGCCAGATTGTTTATCTAAATAGCTCTATGTTGTTAGAAATGCATCCCATGCAACAAGAGATTAACACGGTTGCCAAATTGCTTCATGTTACACTTCCTCTGGCATCAGCTATTGTGTAAAGTCATATTTAACTTCTTACCCACATCATGAACGACTGCCTAAAGCCTTGTTTATAGTTTCACCTGGCACCGCAGCGCGAGCCTCCGCTGACTGCGCGCGCATCTCCCCAAATGGACGAGGCATTTACTCGACATTACTGTTTTAGACTGAAAACCAGATCATACCACTGATTTACATGCGCAAACTGGTTGCCTGTGTGATGAGATGTTCTAATATCCGTCTGCTCGGGCAGATTCGGCTCAAAGTCGTGCATCTTTGGATGCGGAGGCGCGCGCTGTACCTTCGCGCTCATGCGGACACACGACAACCTAATATTCAGGGCAGCTCAGAATCCGAGCAGTAGCCGTATATCTCAGAACTCAGGGCAGAGCACCCGGCTAACGATAAGCCTAGCTAACGTCATGAGTATGACGACAATACAATATTATTGTAAATTATATCACATAAAAAAGCGGTAGCTAACGTTAATTGAATCAAGCAAACAAATAGCTGTTATTTTTGCTCCAAAAAGCTTGACTTAGCTTGAATTTAACAATAAGCTTCCATCACACTCGTGTGGTATCCAGGCGTCTCATTCAGTGGCGAGCTCAGTTGACGCTGTGTGCTTCAAGATTCTGATGCAAATGCTAAGATTCCGATTGGCCAAGAGAAATATCAATTATAAGAATTATCCAATAATGTTTCGCAGTTCTAGCCTGCATGGCATGCAGATGAAGGGCAGCCATTTTGCATGGTGTAAATAGACACACTGTTAAAGGATGGGAGAAAAAACATTTAAATGGTATGTAATCATTCAAATGATTTTGTAAGTGTTTCTGTACACAATGTTGAACGGTAAACTGTTTCTGGACTTGAAAATTAGCAAATTAAAACAACCTGATCTGATGGTCAATGCATCACAGACTCAATAAGGTCAATAAGGTCAAAGATTAAGTTAAAATATTTGAGCTGCTAGATCTGATAATTTACGCCGATAGCAGGTCCTTGTCCTTGTCGTT
>CM031958.1:938269-978269 GCA_018749465.1 Paracanthobrama guichenoti
TTCAGTTTAAATATGATTACTGTTCTTATTTAAATTAACGAGCACTCTGTTTAGATCACCACAGGTAAAACCACACAGGTAAACCTCACTACATGGTAAAAAGTACAAATATTGTTTCTATATCTAGAATGGGTAGTCTATAAACACATTTAATATACATAAAAGTGCACAAAACCGCAAGTTTATGACAAAAAAAATTGTCCTTCTCATTAATACATGTCTACATTAAAAATGAAATAAAATGAAATATGAACCTACATTTCTGACAGAACACCACGGTTACAGTTCGTGTTACCACAGTACATCCATGATGAATGTTGGTTAAAGTGTTCTGACTGGATGGCTGTGGCTCAAATTAAATCACAGAGAGACGTGCCGCTCGTACCGGAGACCTCTTCTCACCGGATGTTTAGTGGTCGCGGGATCGAGACGCTCAGCAAGTCGACACAACACTCGTGAGTTGCACACAAGAAGCGATGTTTCGTTCTGCTTTTGGTGTGTCAATGTTTCCCTGGCCCAAAATCTAGTACTGCCACCTTGTGTTGGCATTGTGAAACTGCACGATTTGTAAAGTATGTGTGGCGGGCCACATATAATGTATTTTAATAGACAGGCTGCGGGCCGTTTGAAATTCATCCCAGACTTTGGACACCCCTGCTTTATACTATTGTAAATGTCACCAAGTTGCTTAAATGTACTTAGTCACTCAGAAATACTAGACAATACTACAAATTAGCATTAAATACTAAATTAATTTTCTAATTTCTGAATCTGTATGTTTGTTTGTTTTGTGGTAATTCCAGTATCACTCAGATCCCGAAAAAATCTGATGTGTATCCGTGTATTGGATCTGTGCGTTCGGTCTTAAAGTGACAGCAGTCTAATAAATAAAAATCACTCAATGTTCTTGACTGAATAACTTTAATCGCTTTAATAATAATAATAATCTACAGTCAAACCCAAATTTATTCAGGCACCTTCAACATTTCTCTCATCGTCACAGTTTATTCGCTATAGTTTAGAAAATGGTAATAAAACATGAGCAGAACTCAGAGTTAAACTGAACAAACTCATCTTGATGATGTCAGATAACTCTGATAGAAAGGGATGTAATGGATCACAATCAGCCAATCAGCTGTTAGATTTAGGAACACAATTAGATGATACCAGTTTAGCTCGACCAATGAGCAAGCAATGCTTCATTTAGGTCAGTCTGTGGGTCAAAGGTCACATTAGCAATTAAAGAACACTTCAGCAAAACCTGCTCAGCTCAAAGTGAAGGAAGCATTTTGATCCCAAATGTTGATCAGTTTTGCTGGTAGTCACTGTATGAAGAGTGTGGGTATAATATGTCACACTTTATTCTGCTCTCCTCACTTACAGAAATGAACTTTAGTGTCCTCACACACTAGTGAAACATTATATCTGTGTCTGAAATTTTGTTTATTTTATTTTAACATAAATAAAGACATGTTATAAGTCACAGCAGTTAAATATGACGTTTAACCCTTAATATCATTCATATTAACAGATTCATGTTTTCTCCAGGACTATATAATGAGTAAATCTAAAACAATTCAGAAGAGTAAAATATGACTAAAACTAAATCAAAATGAGCACCGGTGAGATGGCCCATAAAGGGTTTGATATATATTAAAAAAATAACATAAATCTGTACATAAATGTTGTAAAATTCAAAATATGACAGTATAATTTAATTCTTTGAAAGTGCTTGATTATATGTTAAACCATGCGAGTATAAAGCTAAAACAATGACGAGGGTTATGATCTCATCATTTCTTCTGTGGTGGCCTGTCGGGGTTTGTGAAACAACACGACATGCCAACAAACAGCATCACTTGTGCGGGACGAACAATGGGCCGCCATATGCCGACGGGGGGAAATGAATAGAGCTCATTTGCTGTGGCCTGCGTGGGACCGGCCGTGGCACACACTCTGACACAGACAGACGAGCTGCGGTCGGAGCGTTTACCAGCCCTCGGACGGCGGGAGGACATCACATACATGATCACAACATGTGAATCAGCCATTCAACAACTTCTCTTCTTCTTTGCATTTGCCAACGTGCTCTCGTGGAAACTGGTTATGTTTGCCCCGCACGTGTGTGTGTTTATATTTGTGTCAGGGATTTTAAGGAGCGGCCCGTGTGTGTGTGTTTGAACTGGGGCCAATGATGATAGCAAATGATTAAGGAGCCGCTGTTGTGTTGACATGAGATACTAATGAGGATGAAATGAGAAGGTCAGGCTGGTCTCTGGATGCGCCGCCCCCCTCTTCAGGACAGCCGGCTAATCCTGCTCTTAATCACCCCCCAAGCACACACACATGCACAACATGCCCCAGCGCAAATGAACACAGCACTCATCAATGTCCCGCATCCTAAAAATTGCAGTAATTAGCAGCACAACAAGTCCATTTCAACCTCACTCATCATCTGTCTCTCTCTGTCTCTTTCAGTATTTCATCACTTTAGTTTGATTTCAAAAGCTCAGCAAATGTCTTTACAATTGCTATAGTTTTGTGCTACATCTCACATATGATGTAATCTTGTGATCTGTGTGTGTGTGTGTGTGTGTGTGTGTGTGTGTGGTTCAGGTATTCCCTTATACACAATGTCCCCACAAAGATGGCAATACCGGAAATCCTTGTCCTTGTAGGGACATTTTTTAGTCCCCACTTACAAATACAAAAGTTGTGTGTGATGGGTAGGTTCAGGGTGGGTGGTTGTGTGTGTGTGTGTGTGTGTGTGTGTGTGTGTGTAAACTCAAGGTGATATGAGGGCTGATGCTGATCATTCACATCCAAGAGTGCTGGCATACAGTTCAACAACACTTGCACATTTATTTATATTATTTTGCAATAAATATTACACTTTGGTAATCGTGTTTATAGTTTGGTGACAGGATTCTGTGTTTTGGGTCTTGAGGGCTTCAGGGTTTGACTTTGACTTGTGTTCGATGCATTTGTCTAGTCTGGTTTCTGTTCTTCATGCTCCATGTCATGTGTGTGTTTCTGTCATGAGCACATGGCTTCTCTTCGTCTTGCGTGTCATGTTCTCTGTGCGAGCACTTGGTTGATGTTGGTGTTCATTTGCAATGTGTTCTTCTGTTTTATCTCTTGAAGAGACAAAGAGGAGAAAATACTCAGCAACGGTGTTGACTTATGAATTTGCACATGGTTTGTCTTAAAGCATATTAAAAACACCACATAGACATATTAAAACTTGATTGAATTTAATTGATTATCAATGTACTATGTACTATACAAACAGCATATTTGACACAAAAATGATTATATGTACTGAATATTTTTATAACTTTCTCTCTAATGACAATGTATGAGCAACATAAAAATGACTTGTTCCCATTAAAGTAAGTTTTTTCACATTAGACTTAAATAAAATAGTCAATTATAATAATCGCTTCAGTAAAAGCTTCAGTTCACTACAGGCACAATAATATTTAATCCACTGTTAAATGAATAGAAAGAGCTAAATTCACTGAATATACACACATACTTACAGACATTAAACATCCAAATTTTGATATTATGATATTCACTATTTGCCATTAGTAAGCTAACCTCACTTATACTAATCATGTGATCACTCGTATAACATTCACAAAATCACGCAAAATTAACAAACAAAGCTTATAAATCATCAGTTTTATACTCAAAACTGTGGCATATTAGCCCAAAGTAATCCCTCTTGCCTAAATGACTATCGTCCAGTGGCTCTCACGTCTATAGTCATGAAGGTCTTTGAGAGACTCATTAAAAACACCATTTGCGCCTTCATTCCTGACACTTTGGACCCTCTTCAGTTTGCCTATCGTCCCAATAGATCGACTGAAGATGCCATCTCTCATGTCCTCCACTCCTCCCTCACTCACATCGACAGCAAAAGTAGGAACTACGTAAGGCTGCTATTTATTGACTATAGCTCAGCCTTTAACACCATAGTTCCCACCAAGCTAACCTCCAAACTCCTGGATCTCGGCCTGAATTCTTCTCTCTGCCACTGGATTGAGGACTTCCTCACTGGCAGGCCTCAGGTGGTGAGAATAGGCCAGTCCACCTCCACCTCCATCACCCTGAGTGTGGGAGCTCCACAGGGCTGTGTCCTGAGTCCCCTGCTCTACTCTCTCTACACGCATGACTGTTTGTCCACACACAGCTCCACCTCTATCATCAAATTTGCTGATGATACTGTTGTCCTGGGCCTCATTTCCAACAACAATGAGACGGCATACTTGGACGAGGTGGAGCATCTAACATCATGGTGCCAGGACAACTGTCTCTCTCTGAATGTTGGCAAGACCAAAGAAATGATTGTGGACTTCAGGAAGAGACAGCAACGGACATACTCCCCCTCATGATCAGCGGGTCACCAGTAGAGAGAGTGAGCAGCTTCAAGTACCTGGGAGTAAACATCTCCGAGGACCTGACCTGGACTGCTCACATTCAGACACAGGTGAAAAAGCCAGGCAAAGACTGTACCACCTGCGTCAGCTGAGGAAATTCAGGGTTTCACCAGCTATCCTGAAAACTTTCTATTTAGGGGCGATAGAAAGTGTTTTAACTCAGTGCATCACAGCGTGGTATGGGAACAGCACCAGTCATGACTGCAAAGCCCTGCAAAGAGTCGATGCGCTTATCCGGCGTATCTCAGGGTCAGCTCTCCCGTCTCTGCAGGACGTCTACACCAAACGCTGCAAAGGCAGAGCTACTAAGATCATCAAGGACTCTAATCACCCTGCAAACCCTCATTTCACGCTGCTGCCATCTGGTAAGCGCTTCCAAGCCTGATGGCCAAAACTGAGAGACTCAGGAGAAGCTTCTTCCCCAGGCCATCAGACTCCTGAACTTAACGTCACGTGACTTCACTTCAGGATAAACATCGATACACTGTCATTGCACTGCACTTTCTGTTCTCGTTGTTACTGTGTAACAACCTGTTATAAACCTGTTTGCACATTATACTCTTTATACATTTGTTAACCACATATTTATAAGTCTACAGTTTACTCACTGCACAGTCTACTTCAATTATTTTATTCCACTTTATCCTTATTTGTTACCTTTTTTTCTCTTGACTTGATTATTTATAATTCTACAGATATAGACATTATATATATATATATATATATATATATATATATATATATATATATATATATATATATATATATATATATATATATATATATATATATAGATAGATAGATAGATAGATAGTACTTTTTTAATCCTATTTCTATATAATTTCCTCCTTGTGTTTTTAACTGTGAATTTGCACTGTCCATGGAGCGGACCTGTTTACATTTCACTGCCGGTTGTATATTCTGTATATAACTGTGTATGTGACAAATAAAAACTCTTGAATCTCAAAGGGAAAACATATATAAATATGCTGGTGTGCTGTTTCTTTGTATTCTTGGGTTGCATGTATTGTAGGTGCATATTCACATCCTCTTGAGTAACACCCTGGTGTAGAGTATCAACTCAGACATCTACGAGTAAGAATCATGAAGGAGAGAGACTCATCCGAGTGACTCTGCTTTGGAAACGGACTGCGCAGGAAACAGCCTTCACAAAAGACTTCACGGCTATTTAGTCTTCATGGACTTATGCTACATGGTTTTATGTGTCATCATGTAGTTTAAATGACAGTTTACCATCCTTTTTCTATTTGTCAACAATTATATCTTGAATCTTGAATTATGGTTTAAAAAAATTATTATCCACAGATTTTTTTTTTTTTTTTTTTCCAGCATTTAAGCAACTCTGGGACAAAACTTTTAAGTTGGCTATGTAGCATGGTCATGCTTCAGATGACCCGAGTTCAAGTCCCAACTCAGGGACCTTTCCCAATCCCGATAAATAAATATTTAAATATCTTCTAATTAAAACAATAATACTAAATGTAAAACAAATTTTTAAAAAAATTAAAAAAAACCTCTGTGTACAGAGTTATATCAGGACAATCACCCACAACCTCAAATAAGAGGAGTCGGACTCTGTATGAAATAGATGATTAGAGAACACAGAAATTGAAAGAAAATATTCAGTGGTTGAAAATTGCTAAAACAGCTTTCACTATGCATACAAATGCAAATCTGAACAAATTATAATGAATACATAAATGCTTGTTGTCTCAGAGAGAGAGAGTGAGACAGAAATATCATGTAGCCTATCATATCGTACAAGGTTTATAACATTTAAATAGACATATCAAGTAGTAGAAAATGTTTATGATGTAGTATTTTAGTTGATATTACTCTTGCCTAGCTCAGATTACTGAGAGATGCATGCAGACGGCAACGTGGCTGTTTGATTTGCACACATTTTATTCAAAGTGTTTACACTCATTCATTCACACTCATTATATTGTGAAGTGATTTAGAGGTTTATGTATAACATTGTTCTATCCCTTGGCTCACCTGTAATCCAGAAAACGTCTCGGGTTACGACTGTAACCCTGGTTCCCTGAGAGTAGGAAACGAGACACTGCATCCTGAGACACTATTGGGGAACGCCTCAGCGTGACTGATGTCTGAAGCACATGTTAAATCATGGCAACCGTGACCCATGACATCACTACTAGTGCAATCAGGAAGTATATAAGGGGCACCTAGAGAACATGTTATCCACTTCTTCGTCTGAAGGGACTGTCCAGGCAGCCCAGAAATGCAGTGTCTCGTTCCCTGTTCTCAGGGAACTTTTAAGTTACCTATTTACTGTAATCAACAGGGCAACAGGCCTTCAAATCAAGCAGTAGTACAAAAGTCCCTTTAATACTTGAAACAAAATAACAATTGTCTCAGTCATTTAACAGTGGTTTTTACCACATTAAGCCCAATGAAATAAAAGTGATTGGCCTACAGTATTAACACTAATTAAAAGAGAAAACAAAGGTGCCTAATTGAATATGTGATTTAATAAAAGCTGAACAAAATGGTTTAACAAACATGCCTCATAAGGCAAAGCTAAATAGAAATAAGAGATGAGATAAGAGATGAGATAAGACGTTAAAATGGGCTAACAAGTCTCATCTCTCAAAGCTCATTGTTCTGAAAAGCGTGGTGTGCTCTGATTGGCCAGTGATCCAGTGCATTGTGATTGGCCCGAACGCCTAATGCGTCTGATGGAAATGTCACGCTTCTTACCATATTTGGAACATCAGTTCCCAAAGCAAAGCAATGACAGATGATAATTTCGGTTCTACCTTATCAATTCAAGCCCAAATCTGATCCGGATGATGCAGATGATCAACGTTGCCAGCGCAACTGGACCAGAAAGTATCAGATTAGTAAGTTTGCATTTGTAATCGTAGAAATGACAAAGACGTAGAAACGGTCTGTGCTCTCCCAGGTGCTAGAAACGGTCCTTTGAAAAATGCGCAGCACACAGTAGAATATTTGGGTTGTACTGTTCTGGAACATTGCTGTAACTAAAGCTTAGCCACTGTTTTCTAACTGTCCCCTCTTTTGGAAGGCCAAACAAAGTAGACATGGCGGCGATACTACAGCGAGAATGAGCTTCTTGTCTGCAAGCGTTAATTTTTCACAAAAGAGTAACGCTTGTAACAAAATACCCACGCCGCCACACTAAGGCGAATGCATGCCAATAAACGGCTGTGAGAAAGCACCAATAATGGCAGTTTCAACTGAAGTGCCAGAGCTGAAGTGCCACTCCCCCTTCTGGTCACACACTATGCTGTCAGTGACATTACTCCCTATGGCCACTGCCCGAGCTACAAGGTTCAATGAAAAAGTACCTTTGCAGAGTAAACAGAAGGACTTGGTCAAAGGCTGCTCAAGGCTTAGAACAAAAATAGTCTCTTTTTGGGAAGAGGTTCCTTTAAGGAAATACGACCATGGATAGAAAGGCCCTGGCCAGTCACTATTAGGGGGACATACGTCAACCCCCAGAGCCACCAGGGAGGCTAGCTAGCCAACAACCTGTCTGTTTCTTAAAACAGAGTCTCACAACAAGGAGACAGGCATCCTGGGGAACACGACTCAGCATACCAACCCTTGCAATCGAGGGGAGTTACAATGCTCATTCAGAAGGGGTTTCCCAGGATCTACAGAGCGCCAACACACTGTGGAGGCTGGGTACTCTACATAGGACCCTAGAGAGGGGTCACCTAGCTCAACCTAAAGGACTGCTGTCATGGAGGCCCAGAAAGGGCCAACAACTCAATAGCGAATATTCACAGCCTTTGCTCAATAGTTTGTTTAAGTACCTTTGGCAACAATTACAGCCTCAAGTCTTTTTGAATATGATGCTACAAGCTTGACACACCTATTTTTATCACAGCCATTTTCAGATCTCTCCAGAGATGTTCAATTGGGTTCAAGTCTGGGCTTTGGCTGGGCCACTCAAGGACATTCACAGAGTTGTCCCGTAGCCACTCCTTTGTTATCTTGGCTGTGTGCTTAGGTTCGTTGTCCTGTTGGAAGATGAACCTTCGCCCCAGTCTGAGGTCCAGAGCACTTTGGAGCAGGCTTTCATCAAGAATGTCTCTGTACATTGCTGCATTCATCATTCCCTCGATCCTGTCTAGTCTCCCAGTTCCTGCTGCTGTAAAGGTCCCCACAGCATGAAGCTGCCACCACCATGCTTCACTGTAGGGATGGGATTGGCCAGGTGATGAGTGGTGCCTGGTTTCCTCCAGACATGATGCTTGCCATTCAGGCCAAAGAGTTCAATCTTTGTTTCATCAGACCAGAGAATTTTATTTCTCATGGTCTGAGAGTCCTTCAGGTGCCTTTTGGCAAACTCCAGGCGGGCTGTCATGTGCCGTCTGGCCACTCTACCATACAGGCCTGATTGGTTGTTCTTCTGGAAGGTTCTTCTCTCTCCACAGAGAAAAGCTGGAGCTCTGTCAGAGTGACCATCGGGTTCTTGGTCACCACCCTGACTAAGTTTGTCCGGGCGGCCAGCTCTAGGAAGAGTCCTGGTGGTTCCAAACTTCTTCCATTTACAGATGATGGAGGCCACTGTGCTTATTGAGACCTTCAATGCTGCAGAAATGTTTCTGTACCCTTTTCCAGATCTGTGCCTCGATACAATCCTGTCTCTGAGGTCTACAGACAATCCCTTGGACTTAATGGCTTGGTTTGTGCTCTGACATGCACTGTTAACTGTGGGACCTTATACACTCACCTAAAGGATTATTAGGAACACCTGTTCAATTTCTCATTAGTGCAATTATCTAATCAACCAATTACATGGCAGTTGCTTCAATGCATTTAGGGGTGTGGTCCTGGTCAAGACAATCTCCTGAACTCCAAACTGAATGTCAGAATGGGAAAGAAAGGTGATTTAAGCAATTTTGAGCGTGGCATGGTTGTTGGTGCCAGACGGGCCGGTCTGAGTATTTCACAATCTGCTCAGTTACTAGGATTTTCATGCACAACCATTTCTAGGGTTTACAAAGAATGGTGTGAAAAGGGAAAAACATCCAGTATGCGGCAGTCCTGTGGGCGAAAATGCCTTGTTGATGCTAGAGGTCAGAGGAGAATGGGCCGACTGATTCAAGCTGATAGAAGAGCAACTTTGACTGAAATAACCACTCGTTACAACCGAGGTATGCAGCAAAGCATTTGTGAAGCCACAACACGCACAACCTTGAGGCGGATGGACTACAACAGCAGAAGACCCCACCGGGTACCACTCATCTCCACTATAAATAGGAAAAAGAGGCTACAATTTGCACAAGCTCACCAAAATTGGACAGTTGAAGACTGGAAAAATTTTGCCTGGTCTGATGAGTCTCGATTTCTGTTGAGACATTCAGATGGTAGAGTCAGAATTTGGCATAAACAGAATGAGAACATGGAGCCATCATGCCTTGTTACCACTGTGCAGGCTGGTGGTGGTGGTGTAATGGTGTGGGGGATGTTTTCTTGGCACACTTTAGGCCCCTTAGTGCCAATTGGGCATCGTTTAAATGCCACGGCCTACCTGAGCATTGTTTCTGACCATGTCCATCCCTTTATGACCACCATGTACCCATTCTCTGATGGCTACTTCCAGCAGGATAATGCACCATGTCACAAAGCGCGAATAATTTCAAACTGGTTTCTTGAACATGACAATGTGTTCACTGTACTAAAATGGCCCCCACAGTCACCAGATCTCAACCCAATAGAGCATCTTTGGGATGTGGTGGAACGGGAGCTTCGTGCCCTGGATGTGCATCCTACAAATCTCCATCAACTGCAAGATGCTATCCTATCAATATGGGCCAACATTTCTAAAGAATGCTTTCAGCACCTTGTTAAAAATCAATGCCATGTAGAATTAAGGCAGTTCTGAAGGCAAAAGGGGGTCAAACACATTATTATTATGGTGTTTCTAATAATCATTTAGGTGAGTGTATAGACAGGTGTGCCTTTCCAAATCATATCCAATCAACTGAATTTACCACAGGTGGACTTCAATGAAGTTGTAGAAACATCTCAAGGATGATCAGTGGAAACCGGAGCACCTGAGTTGTCATGTCAAAGGCTGTGAATACTTATGGACGTTTTTTTGTTTGTTTGTTTTTTAAATTGAAAACCACTGACCTAGACAACCCTAACAACACCCAGAGGACAACCACAGATGAGGCAAGAAGGAGCCTGTGACACCTAGCTGTCTAACACCACTACTAGGCCTGGGCCAAAAATGGAGGCAGCCCAAAAAAGGGCCGAACATACGAATCCCTGATCTACCTGCTCAGCAGAGCAGTGGCCTCTATTTCTTCATAATTATTCTCAAATGGGAGGAGGCCAACTCACTCACCACAGGGTGATTGTCCACTCACTACAGGGTGTTACAATGCTGACCCTACCTACCCTACCTGGTTCTCATACCTTGTATCCCTACCCGGTGGCTCTCCCTTGGAGATTATGGTCAGGAGGGCCCTTCAGTCTCAGGCAGGGGGCACAATCCTTCACCCCCACCCAGAGTTATGGAAGCTGTGGGATTGGCATTTGAGGGGGCCCAACTCCTAGGCTCCGGTCTGAGGTTGTTAAAACTGTACTTCACTCCGGAGCTCCCTCCATAAGGAAACTGTACACACTGAAGTGGAGGGTTTTCACTTCATTGTGCAGAATGCAATAGTGGGACCCAGTTAACTGCCCATTTGGTACAGTGCTGGAGTTCCTGCAGGATAGTTTTTTTGCAGGGCTATCCCCTTTCACACTGAAGGTGTACGTGGCAGCTATAGCTGCCTATCATGTTCCTTTGGGTGGTGTGTTCCCTTGGGAGAAATCTATTGGTGACATGTTTCCTCTGTGGTGCCTTAGGCCTGCAAGCTGCACTAGAGTACTGGCCTCAGACCTGGCAATTGTGCTAGAATGTCTATCTACAGCTCCCTTCGGGCCTATAGAGTCTGTTTCAAAAAATGTTTTGACCCTGAAAACGTCTCCAGCCACTGGGCAGTTAAGTGGATTCACCTAACACTCCCTGCACCAAGTGGAAAATACATTCCACTTTAAGCCATACAACCTTCTCGTAGAAGGAGCCCTGGAACTGAATATGGTCTCCAATACACCTGCGGACAGGTCAGTCTCTAAGTACTCAGGGGCCAGACCCAAAGCTTCCACAGCTCTGGCTGGGGGTGAAATATTGTGCCCCCTGCCTGAGACAGTAGGTCCCTCCTCAGAGGGATCTACCATGGAGGACCTGCCAGCAGTGCTATGATGTCTGAGAACTCGGGCCAGCCAATATGGGGTTACTAGGAGTACATTTACATTTACATTTATCCATTTTGCAGACGCTTTTATCCAAAGCGACTTACATTGCATTCAAGGTACACATTTTTACATTTTGTCAGTTCTCGCTTTCCCTGTGAATCGAACCCATGACCTTGGCATTGCTAGCGCCACGCTCTTATTGTTTGAGCTAAAGGAAAGTAGACTGACCCGTCCTACCGGACCCTCTCCAGAACTCCCGGGAGTAGAGCTATCGGGGGAAATACATACAGACATGTCTGCACCATGGCATCCAACCCCAGCGGGGCTGGATGTGTGAGAGAAAACCACAGTGGACAGTGGGACATCTCTCGAGACGTGAATAGATCCACTTCCACTGGCCGAACCTCTCGCATATGGATTTCACTGGGTGAAGTCTCCATTCCCCGGGCCTCAGCCCCTACCTCGACAGGATGTCTGCTCCCTGATTCTGGTCCCCGGGGATATACATCACTCGACCACGCCCCAACCAATGAGGGAGGCGTCTGTCGAAACAGTTTCCCGGTGACATGATGCTCCCAACGCTGGCCCTTAGGACAAAAACCAAGGTTTCTTCCATATTGATAGGGAACGAAGGCACCTGCGCATAACCCTGTTCATACAGAATGGATTTCCCCTCGGGAAAAAAACCCTTGTCTTTCAGCCACCACTGCAGGGGTCTCATGTACAGCAGGCCAAAAGGTATTATGTTGGACGCAGCTGCCATGAGCCCCAGTAGTCTTTGAAACTGCTTTACAATGATGTTGCGGCCTAGCTTCATGCTGGAGACCATCAGCCATATAGACTCGATCCGTGTGGGAGACATTTGTACCTGCATTGTCATCGAGTCCCATACTACTTCCAGGAACGTGGTCCTCTAGGAAGGTGTCAACACGCTCTTTTCCATGTTGAGTCTCAACCCCAAGCACTGAATGTGGCCAAGGACGACATCTCGATGCCGAACTGCCATTACTCGCGACTGGGCCAATATGAGCCAGTCGTCTATGTAGTTCAGTACACGGATGCCCTGGAGACTCAGTGGAGCCAGAGTGGCATCCATGCACTTGGTGAAAGTGTGAGGGGAAAGAGCTAGGCCGAACGAAAGAACCCGATATTGGAATATCTATCGTGACAAACCAGTCCTCGGCTCTGATCTGACTCACGGTGGTAGGAATTGTGAGTATCTTGAATCTGAATCCTGAACACCTTGCGAGCCTCGGTCTCGATAGTCGCAGGAGCATGGTCTTGTGTTGTTTCCACCAGCGCAGCACATCTCATTGTTTCTTTTAATTAATAAAATAAATATAAAACGAAGGAGAAGCCTAAAAAAGGCCCGAAGCCTGGCCCATGTTTGAGGTATGACATGAAAATTGGCCCGAAGCCCGGCCCTAGGGGTGTAAAAAAGTCGGGGCCAGTCGGCTCATGCAGAAATGCAGGGCTGTAGTCTGTATCCCTTCTCTACAGTCCGCAGGGCCCATGCAGATATATTCGGAAGGCATAACTATGCGCCAAGATAATCTGCTAAGGGAACCAGCCTCTAGAGGCTGTCCTCTGGTGTTTTCCGAGATGTGGAAGAGCGAGATCCTCAAAATGCATGCAGGCAGTCCTCTCAGGAACTGCCCATGCATGATATGCTCCCATCTTAGATGAGATATTTCTCAATGAATACAGCCAGCACCCTCAGGAATAGACTGCGCATCCCTCACAACCAAACAGTATCACATGCACACCAATCGTGTGTTCACTCTTGTTGCAGACCCGTAATCTACGCGCTGCCTATGCAAACGTGAGATTGAGCCTTACCTTATGAAGTGACAAGTTCTTATTTACTACTTCAACTGCCTCAATGCTGAGCACGTCTAATTCCTCGGAATCAGATAGCTCACACATCAGGTTCTCAGAGGGAGAATATCAGAACTGTATGATGATGACTGGGAAAGTGCCTCAGCAGTCCTGATCTCATCAGCCAATTCCCTTTGCGCACCCCACGATCTGAGCCACTGCGCCACCTCAGCGGACGCAGGACCCGAACCGCGGGGAACATGAACTTGGCCGGTCTCATTGAACATGGCCAGACGGGAGCGCAGCACTCTGATGTTAGTGCTTCACAGTTCTCACAGCCAGCTAACTTCCTTCTCAAATCAGAAACCGTGGGTGGACAATTCAATCCGCGCTGCAGTGAACACACACATTGCCGCTTACAACGCCGGTCTCCTATCGGGGAATATGAATGAATACAAATCATCCTGCTATGCTCTCCGACGTGCAGTTAAAGCCGCAAAGCTCCATTATAAGAATCGAGTGGAGTCTCATTTCCAACTCAACGACTCCCGGCGCATGTGGCAGGGTCTGAGGTCCATCTGTTCTTTTGGATCTAAATCCTCTACAGAGGTCAGAGCTGATCCGTTGCTTGTGAACAAGTTAAACTCTTTCTACGCTCACTTTGATTGTAATCGCGGCAGCGCGACTCCGCCAAGTGACGCGTCAGAGGGAATCACTCAGAGCAGCAACAACCACGTGATCTCTGTCTCGGAGGATGAAGTTCAGAGGGCACTCAAGCGTGTGGACGTCAGGAAAGCTGCTGGGCCGGGTGGTATTTCAGGCCGTGTTCTGCGGTCCTGTGCTGATCAGCTCACCGGGTTGTTTACATCTATCTTTAATGAGTCCCTCGCTACATCTGTGGTCCCCACCTCCTTCAAAAAATCCACCATCATCCCTGTCCTTAAGAACAGTAAACCCTCTTGCCTAAATGACTATCGTCCAGTGGCTCTCACATCTATAGTCATGAAGGTCTTTGAGAGACTCATTAAAAACACCATTTGCTCCTTCATTCCTTACACTTTGGACCCTCTTCAGTTTGCCTATCGTCCCAATAGATCGACTGAAGATGCCAGCTCTCATGTCCTCCACTCCTCCCTCACTCACATCGACAGCAAAAGTGGGAACTACGTATGGCTGCTATTTATTGACTAGAGCTCAGCCTTTAACACCATAGTCCCCATTAAGCTAACCGCCAAACTCCTGGATCTCGGCCTGAATCCTTCTCTCTGCCACTGGATTGAAGACTTCCTCACTGGCAGGCCTCAGGTGGTGAGAGTAGGCCAGTTCACCTCCACCTCCATCACCCTGAGTGTGGGAGCTCCACAGGGCTGTGTCCTGAGTCCCCTGCTCTACTCTCTCTACACACATGACTGTTTGTCCACACACAGCTCCACCTCTATCATCAAATTTGCTGATGAAACTGTTGTCCTGGGCCTCATTTCCAACAACAATGAGACAGCATACTTGGACGAGGTGGAGCAACTAACATCATGGTGCCAGGACAACTGTCTCTCTCTGAATGTTGGCAAGACCAAAGAACTGATTGTGGACTTCAGGAAGAGACAGCAACGGACATACTCCCCCCTCATGATCAGCGGGTCACCAGTAGAGAGAGTGAGCAGCTTCAAGTACCTGGGTGTAAACATCTCCGAGGACCTGACCTGGACTGCTCACATTCAGACACAGGTGAAAAAAGCCAGGCAAAGACTGTACCACCTGTGCCCAAAACTGAGAGATTCAGGAGGAGCTTCTTCCCCCAGGCCATCAGACTCCTGAACTCAGTCACTTAACATCACGTGACCATCGACATACTGACATTGCACTGCACTTTCTGTTCTCGTTGTTACTGTGTAACAACCTGTTATAAACCTGTTTGCACATTATACTTCTTTGTAAATTTCTGTTAACCACATATTTATAAGTCTACAGTTTACTCACTGCACAGTTTATTCCACTTATTTTATTCCACTTGTTTATTTATTTATTTATTTTATTTTTTCTACTTGACTTGATTTATTTATAATTCTACAGATACATACATACATATATATATATATATATATATATATATATATATATATATATATATATATATATATATATATATATATATATATATATATATATATATATATATATATATATATATAATATATATATATACATATACACACATATACACTCACCTAAAGGATTATTAGGAACACCATACTAATACTGTGTTTGACCCCCTTTCGCCTTCAGAACTGCATTAATTCTACATGGCATTGATTCAACAAGGTGCTGAAAGCATTCTTTAGAAATGTTGGCCCATATTGATAGGATAGCATCTTGCAGTTGATGGAGATTTGTGGGATGCACATCCAGGGCACGAAGCTCCCGTTCCACCACATCCCAAAGATGCTCTATTGGGTTGAGATCTGGTGACTGTGGGGGCCATTTTAGTACAGTGAACACATTGTCATGTTCAAGAAACCAATTTGAAATGATTCAAGCTTTGTGACATGGTGCATTATCCTGCTGGAAGTAGCCATCAGAGAATGGGTACATGGTGGTCATAAAGGGATGGACATGGTCAGAAACAATGCTCAGGTAGGCCGTGGCATTTAAACGATGCCCAATTGTCACTAAGGGGCCTAAAGTGTGCCAAGAAAACATCCCCCACACCATGCCAAATTCTGACTCTACCATCTGAATGTCTCAACAGAAATCGAGACTCATCAGACCAGGCAACATTTTTCCAGTCTTCAACTGTCCAATTTTGGTGAGCTTGTGCAAATTGTAGCCTCTTTTTCCTATTTGTAGTGGAGATGAGTAGTACCCGGTGGGGTCATCTGCTGTTGTAGCCCATCAGCCTCAAGGTTGTGCGTGTTGTAGCTTCACAAATGCTTTGCTGCATACCTCGGTTGTAACGAGTGGTTATTTCAGTCAAAGTTGCTCTTCTATCAGCTTGAATCAATCGGCCCATTCTCCTCTGACCTCTAGCATCAACAAGGCATTTTCGCCCACAGGACTGCCGCATACTGGATGTTTTTACCTGTTCACACAATTCTTTGTAAACCCTAGAAATGGTTGTGCGTGAAAATCCCAGTAACTGAGCAGATTGTGAAATACTCAGAACGGCCCGTCTGGCACCAACAACCATGCCACACTCAAAATTGCTTAAATCACCTTTCTTTCCCATTCTGACATTCAGTTTGGAGTTCAGGAGATTGTCTTGACCAGGACTACACCCCTAAATGCATTGAAGCAACTGCCATGTGATTGGTTGATTAGATAATTGCATTAATGAGAAATTGAACAGGTGTTCCTAATAATCCTTTAGGTGAGTGTATATATATAACACCAATCAAGATCAGTCTAGTTTCATTCATGCTTCAGAGACGCTAAGGGAGCATCCCCCAAAGTGTCGTTCTGATGCAGTGTGAGTTCCCTCGAAAGGGAACAGTGTTCCTTCTAGCCATCACATCTCTTAAAAGAGTGGGAGACCTCCAGGCCCTGTTTAGGAAGCTAAACAGGTGTAACTAATCAGAAACCAAGGAAACTAACAAAGGAATTAACAAGGCTAAACACAAAGGGAACACAAGAAACAGACACATGAACAAAAAGACAATGAAACAAAACATAATCCTGACAATTATCCAGCTCAATTCAATTCAAGTTGTTAAACTGACAATATCACTGAATATTAAGTGTCTTTTAAACCAGTGATGTAGCCGGGGCCATACGCACGTATACGCTGTATACTTACTTTTTATATGTATCTTGCATTTTGAGCTTTTATAAGTGCTAAGTTCCCAAACGAACTGAAAAGAACAATTATTAGCTCAACATGACTGAAGCCCGGTTTATTTAATTGTGCATGAGTGGCACGAGAATCACCCTACAAAAGTGTAATACGATTTCCACAAGCCATTCCTATTGTAACACCAATGATAAAATGTGCGACCCATTTTAATTCTATTGAGCATTTAACACTACGGATAAAGTCAAACATGAGCTAGAAAAGCCACATGAAATATAAAGACTGGTGAAAAGAGAAAACATCATCGTGCACCAACATAAATTAGAAAGCTTTTAAACTATTCATGACCACCCTTACTAGAATTTATCACGTTGTATTGTATTTATTATGGTGCATTTTGACTAACTTGTATAATTTATAAATTATAATCTATTAAGAGAATATATTTTTCACTATAGATTTACAGTATATTAGAACTGTGACTATTATTTCTATATGTGTAAGTTGCTATTTTTCATAATTTTCTATAGTAAAAAAAGAAAAATGTTAAATAAAGTTCTATAAGTGCCACCTACTGACAGAGGGTGGATTTACATTGTTTTTGTTTGTGAAACTCAGATCACATTTTTATGTGCTTTTTTACCAGTCAATGGTTAAAGCTAATGTTCAAACCAAAACTACACCCTTAAATAATTTGCTTTTATATTGCCACTAATGCCAAAACACATTTAAGAAAATATTATCTGGAAATATTCATTTCATATTAGGTTATTTTTGTACCACCCACTTGCATAAAATAAAACATAAATTTTAGATGTATCACTTTTCACAATGAATTAAATAGTCAGTAAATAAATACATTATAGTCTGAGCAGTAATGCAGTCAAAAACAATCTGAAAAATAATCTAACCAATTTTAGAATGCACTGTATTTATGTGTTTTTAATGAAACAAATGTTACTAGTGAACAACAACATAAAAACACATTTACTGTCATGAACTGCATTTCATTCATTTAGGGATGGGGGTAATACGACTAGGTAATAGTACACTTCTTTTTTTTTTCTTTTTTTTTTTAGGTTCTACACCACTGTTTTAACATAGCAAGCCAAATGCAACAGTGAAAAGGAACCAGAACTCAGCCAGGGAGCCAGTTCTCCTCTGGCCAAGTGAACAAACATGGTGAGATTGATGCATCACCAGTCAGATTGTGGATTGATATAATTGAAATTTTTTCAACAAGTTGCATCTACTTGAGGATAAGGATAGGTCATGGCAGAATTAGGTGGAATTACAATTGACTAAACAACATCCCTCAGGGCTTTTACTTCAAAAGCCGGCACATTTGGAGAAATGTTTTTATGGTTCTCATGTTCACTTCAAATTTCTGTAAAGAAGAGTCAAATTTATTGAATTTTTATGTGAACATTTTGTATTTAAATAAATATGTTTATTATGACTAAACATAAATTTGTCTTTATACTTCACTGATTCAACACACTCTGATGTAGTCCCTTATTTGAGCTGCGTGCCGCTGTGACGCATTCAGATATCGCTGTAGCTGAATGACATACATTTTGACTGATAAAAACATGAAGACAAACACACGGACAACGATATATGGTGTATCTGTGTTCTTCTCGACTGTCATTATAAAGTGAGTTTGAAGCTAAAGCACTGTTAAATTATCTCATAAATTGTCGTGGTTTCATGCTGTGCTAAGCTAACATGCTAGCTAGCCCTTATGAACCTGTTGCCAGGAGCGATTATGTTTTATGGCTAATTTTGAAAAATAAAAATCATTGGAATGTTTTCTTTTTTTGATTAAAGAAATTAAGGATTGAAACGGTGTGAATGGAAAGGCATCAGTAAATATAATAAAGACAAAAGAATAATAATTAGAGGCATATTCCAGCCGGAGAGGTGTGGTTGTGTGCAGGGGAGACTGGAACTGAATGGAGCAGATTACAACACAAAACAATAGAGACAATAGACTCAATAGATTCATATTGTGAATAAACACTAGTTAGCATTTTAGAGTCTCCTCTAAATAAATAAATAAATATTTCATAAATCTCAGATTTTTAGAGTTATCTTCTTTAGATTTGAAATGGAACATCATCAGACCTGTGGCTTTGGTTGCATTGCATTTCTAGGTCAAATCTTATAAGCATCCACAAACATTTTTTGGTTCTGCTAAAGGACAAGTTAGTAAACTCAAGGGTTCACTCACTTTCTCCACCTTTGCACTGTGAATGATTACTCAGTGTATTCATTAAAAACGTGAAAACCTCTCAAGTTATGCATGCAACCATGGTTTCCTGAGAGGGAAACTCCAGATGATGCTTTGGGGAAACGCCTCCAGCATTACTGCGTCTGAAGCACGTGTGCAACTAGTCCAATCTTGATTGGTGCTGCGTCATCGCGGGATGTGCCAGCGGAAGCTATAAAGGGAAGCCGGCATGCATGAAGTTTGGCAAGAGAACGCAGCGCCTCGTTCCCCTCTCAGGGAACCATGGTTACATGCATAACATGAGACTGTAAAGCAGCTTTGAAACAATCTGCAAAAAGCGCTATATAAATATAGGTGTTTTCACTTGATCACAAAGATCTTGGAGGGCGACTCCTACTAACAAGGCTTTTGAAATTACTATACTTCTGATGGAATAAGCTCTCACTAGCAGAGGTGAAGGCATACCATACACATCTTAAGCCATGGAGATAGCTTCCACCATTGAGCAGTCCTACAGACATACACATCAAGGACAAGTAAATGTATCTTCTTCTGGTCCACCGACACAAGAGGAGGATGAAAGGTGCCACGAAGGAAACAAATCCAAATGGTGTCTCCCCAATAGAGTTGGGCATTGAGAACCGACTGTCTCGTCCTCCTCGGGCAACCCTACGCTAACCAACGTTATTAACATTACCTCGTCACAATCAGGTAAGTGATTGTAGTGTGTAATAAAGCCCTTGACCAAATTGCTAATTGTGGTGAACAACGACAATTCCTTTTGAATCGGAATCGAAAGTAAGAATTGGAATCAGAATCAGAATCGTTCAAATCAAAACGATGCCCAACCCTACTCCCCAATATCCCTTGCTCAACTGTGCATGGGAGGCAGCTATGGCCTCCACGTAAACCTTAAGCGTGGATGTGGAAGAACGCACAGAAAGCGGTTCTGAAGGATCTCCAGCACTGAAGCCAATGGTCAGTTAACTGGGTCCAACTGACGTTCTCTGTACCAAAAAGTGAAGACTCTCCACTTTAAGGTATATAGTTTCCTTGTGGAGGGAGCTCTAGAGATGCAAACAGATTATGCCCATCCATTGTACATCCATTCATCATAAACATAATCCACATTGCTCCAGGGAGTTAATAAAGGCCTTCTGAAACGAAACGATTTGTTTATATGTATATATGTGAAGGGAACTAAGAAGACGGGAGATTCCCCATCTCTCTTGCTCCTATGATCACGTGCAAACAGATTATGTGTGTCTGCAAGCTATGATTTTATGATTCTTTGTTGAAACTGTTCTAATATGAAACTTGAAACAGACCATTTTTACTTGTATTGTTGATAATTGACTGCATTTCATTTAGAGGAATTAAATTATTTAAATGCTCATATGATCTGAGAAGTTAGATGAGCGCTCCTTCTGAGATAATGAAGTGCATGAGGAGTTACTCAAGGTGGTGAATCGTGCAGTGGCCAGATTACAGCTAGATTGGCCGCAGAAGAAAAAGACCCCCCAAGCGCTAAAAGTTAAAGCAGATTTCTGTTTGGTGGCCAGGGGGAGGGGCTTCAGTAACGGTCTCTCCCCTTCTTCTTCATGACAAGTTAACTCATTCATGGGGTAAGCCTTATTCTTCATGTGTCTTTGTGTCTTCAACGTCAACTTATTTGACTATCTTGGGTGCAAGGGCATGTGGTCATATGATGATGCCCCAGTTGGAAGAGACACTCGCTGTCTCACCCCTGGGAGAGGCAGCACTGAAGCTCGTCAGAACAACAGCCACGCTGGTAGGGAAGGCGTTTCAGTCAGCGGGTCATGCTGGTGCTGCTCTGCACACTATGGCAGCTGTACCAGGCTGACCTACTTAAAAGTGTCTTTTGTTGGGTCTTAAAGACTGCAGAATGCAGTTTGCTCACCACCCTCTGCGTTTCAATGGTGTTGTCCCTACTACAGCTCTGGTTCCATTGCGACTCCAGGGCATCCATATTTTAAATTACATAGACGACTAGCTGGTTCACTCACTGCGGGCTTCATACCCCTTTGTATGTGGCTCAGACCCTGGTTCCTCATCTTGGGTCCTACACTAGGCATGTGTTGTCATCGCAAGATACTAATGACAGATTTCCCAATTTCCCACATGGGCTGGGGTGCGGCCATAGATGGCTGTCCAGCCCAAGGGATCTAGAGAGTCATCATTTCGATTTCAAATTCATGGCTGTATTTCTGACCCTGAAGTACTTAATTCAACAATTAAGGAGCTACCATGTCCTAGTGCAGGTGGACAACACTATGGTAGTCGCCTACACGACTAGTGTCGTTCACGCGGTCTAAACAGGCTAGTGCAGCAGGATTCAGCTTTGGATTCAGGACAAGATGCGCCCCCTTGCAACAAATATGTGATGCGGCAGGCTGGTCCTTTCCATATTCATTTATCAGATTTTATAGTTTGGATCTTCATGTTACTCTGGGCTCACATGTCCTTGAGTCGACATCCCAAGCTAATGCCTGAGGCCTGTCTTGTGTTTGTGCACGCACACTACACAACCTTGAGGGGTCCAGACACTTCCAGAGTGGAGGTGTTGGTATTCATGTTCTCATAGCACTATGAGTGCAGCATTGAGAGTAGCCTTTGATAGGGAATGTCTCAGATTACTTGACTGTAACCCTGTTCCATGAAAAAGCGGGAACGAGATGCTGCCCTGCATTGCCGCACTGTGGACGTGTCCAGACGTCTCTTCAGAAAAAGTGATAGCTGGAGGTGCACAGCCTCTCACGAGTGTGCATTCCAATGACGTCATCGTCAGAGTTTATTTAAAGCCAAGTTCTTGCCGTGTTTGCCACATACTTCACAACCGGTTAAACAAAGATGTTTTCCCATAGTGCTATGAGCACAGCATCTTGTTCCCACTTTTTTCAGGGAACAGCAAAGTAAACCAAAACGACTATTGTGAATATTTTTAATGAAAGATCAAGAGAAATGTTCAGGTTTACCAAGTGTGTGCCATTATTTGAGGAGGGCACTCCACAAATGTATGCTATTATTTATGCTATTTCACAATTTTTCTTAAGATATCAGAGAGAAGTAGCACATCGATGTGCCAGTCGTGGATCTCTGCTTATGTTTTTTGCATAATGTTGTTTTGCCTTTAATAATGGCAAAATAATGCCAAACATATCTACACTCACCTAAAGGATTATTAGGAACACCATACTAATACTGTGTTTGACCCCCTTTTGCCTTCAGAACTGCCTTAATTCTACGTGGCATTGATTCAACAAGGTGCTGAAAGCATTCTTTAGAAATGTTGGCCCATATTGATAGGATAGCATCTTGCAGTTGATGGAGATTTGTGGGATGCACATCCAGGGCACGAAGCTCCCGTTCCACCACATCCCAAAGATGCTCTATTGGGTTGAGATCTGGTGACTGTGGGGGCCATTTTAGTACAGTGAACTCATTGTCATGTTCAAGAAACCAATTTGAAATGATTCGAGCTTTGTGACATGGTGCATTATCCTGCTGGAAGTAGCCATCAGAGAATGGGTACATGGTGGTCATAAAGGGATGGACATGGTCAGAAACAATGCTCAGGTAGGTATGCCAAGCTCAAAATTGCTTAAATCACCTTTCTTTCCCATTCTGACATTCAGTTTGGAGTTCAGGAGATTGTCTTGACCAGGACCACACCCCTAAATGCATTGAAGCAACTGCCCTGTGATTGGTTGATTAGATAATTGCATGAATGAGAAATTGAACAGGTGTTCCTAATAATCCTTTAGGTAAGTGTATTTTACCATTGTGCTATTTTATAATGTTAGTATGATTTGTACATCATAAAATGTCATAATTTAGAAAGAAAAGGCATTTCTCTATCCTGATGACAGACGTGGTGATCTCGTCATTGCATTGATTTCTGTCTCTCATGAAATGCTTTCACCACAAACAACAGCAAACATGATGTGAGTACAGTAAGAGCTTCATTTGTGCAGTGTAACAGCGTTGTTCATTATAACGGCAGTTTTGGCAAAAGTCCAGATAAACTCTCGCTGTGTGATTGACAGCTTCCGCCATTATAAAGGGAGCGTTCTTTGATCGCGTTCTGTATATAATTTAATCACAATTTAAATTTTAAATACATTTTATTTTCATGCTAAGAGAGACAAGTTGATTGTTTAGACACTGGCTTGATTTACTGATGCATAAACAGTAATAAATGATTTTGGGACAAAGCAAATCTGCGTTAACTTGAATAATTACACATCAGATATCACTGATCACAGATCAGGCATTAGAATGAACACTGTTACTTACATGTTTGTGACGGTGCAGTCGAATCCATATCGTAAAAGTCTGTTTGCAAAGTCTGCGCCAAAATTGCGACTGAATTACCAAATAATCCTCAGTGAAATGTAATAATAACTGAAGAATATGTAAATGTAGCCTATATAAAAAGTGCCTCTGCTGTTGAAACTAAAAGGCACAGTTACTGATGTGATGATAAAAAGCTGGCGGACTTCTCCATCTGTTGAATGTCAATATCATTTATTAAGTGGAGATAATCACTATATTTAAACCATTATATCTAAGATATTAAATAATCATAGCTATTGTATAATAAAACATTTATTATTGTACTATTGTAAAGCCATATTTATGGTAAATATATGGTTATATGATCTTCAAAGCTTTCTGAAACTTTACTTTTTTTTTAAATCTGTATTTTTAAAATAAACATTTGAATGACAATACATTTATTAAACTAAAAGAACCCCACACACACACACACACACACACACACACACACACAGACACACTCGCCACCTCATATAATATTTTTAAACAAAAGTAACCACTTTTATGACTTAATGATCATTTCATAAATCATTCAAAACATATATATTTTCTTTAAGGTTTTCCTTTAGCCTCGTTGTACCATATTAATATATGTGCATATTAGATGCTATTTATAAAAGATATTATGAGAATCAAGGTCAAGAGGTTTTCTTTTAGCTACAGAAAAATAAGATTTAGGGTTAGGAAACGGTGTTGTGATTAAAGCTGGACGTTTTTCCTGTTCAGTTTCCCAGAGAGAGACAGATTTTTAAAGTAATTTTTATAAACAGTTACAGTGTTGCACAAAACCATGAAAGCTATAATTTACATAATAATAAAATAAATGCATACCGGTAAATAAATTATACAAGGTAACAAATGTAGTTTTGATGTATGATGATGTGTACATTTCATTGTGATACTGGCATCAAAGAGGTTTGAGAGTTTGAGTGCGTCTCTGGAAAGGATGCAGAAGCCGCAACAGCGTAAACACACACACACACACACACACACACACACACACACACAAAAGGATCAGGCTGTGTCCGAGTGCTCCAACACAACAACAGCCTTGTCAACAGGACCCCCCACAGAGGAATTTCAATTTCATATATCTAATTATCCCTGTCAGACTAAAGAACCCGCAAAAAGCTGCCTTTTGTTCTGCCGTCCCATCTCCTGCATCTCACTCTAAATTAATTTTTGCATACGAACATGACTAATTGTTCTACTACATTTGTGATGTTGGCATAAATGGTAATTTTGGATGCCATTGTAAGGAGGTTCATATGAGGGCTTTCACTCATCAAGTTATGATATTTCAACACAATAAGCTATGCACAATTCAGGTGATGGTATAAGCACGCAGATGAAATCACACAATCATTTCTGGCTTTCCAGAGCTCAGTTTTATAGCCATTACAATAGCAAAAGCTATTCTATCCTTTGTAGAGGATGGCCTAATTCACTCACATCAGTCATTGAAATTGCTACTTTGTTCAGAGTGTCGATATTAGCATCATAATTACAGGGAGAAGAAAACAAGCAGTGTGATTCATATAGTTTTAGACAGCATTCCTGCAGCTCTATTCCTCAAATCATCTGCTATCTTATGGGTTCTTCATCAGTACAGACGGAGACCCGACACATGTGAAAGAAAGAAATCTAAGAGTGTTGCTTTTTGGCATAATAATAATAATAATAATAATAATAATAATAATAATAATAATAATTTCTTCATTGGAAATAAAGCATTGCAGCCTGTGAAATGTTGTGAAATATCAAAGGTGGACCCTGGAAGCCAGACTAACACATTTGTGCTTGAATAATGTATAAATGCTTTTGTAGACAGAATTACAATGCCATGTATTTGTCATTCACACCTTTTTGTGTTATGCACACACAAGCCAACAGTATGCACTAAAAGCATTAACAAACATATTAACATAATATTACCATACATAAACAGCAAATAATAATTGAATAAAGTAATGTAAAAAAGTGCAGATGAAGCATCAGTCTTTTTTTAAATATCTATATATATCAACAACAAAATCACATGACTTCCTGCACACTTCCCCATGCTTTCCACATGAAGACAAGCTGTTGCAACATCACAAATGTTTGTTCTGACAAACACAGATTCAGCGATATTGATAGATATGGACTCTGCATGTATAAAGGCAAGACATACACCGCAAAACCCGACAGAATGAGGTGCACTGTTAAAAAAAAAAAAAGTATGATAAAAAAATCATGGCAACTTATTTTTTCCAAAATAAATAAAAATAAATCAAATTAATTTGACAAGTTATTCAAGAATTTTAAGTCATGACTAATTGTTGACAGGCTGTTGAATTATTAAAAAAAGAATGTATAATCATGGTGTTCATGCAGCAACAGCGTGAAGCGGAGTGGCCGTTACACCTCAATAATTCACTGGATCGCAGTCCACCACACTTAAAGTTAAGTAAATAAATATTATTATTTAAATTGTGCAAAATAAAGCTCATCATCAATAACAGGGAACAATGTCTTTAAAGACTGCAAGTCAAGCAATAGCTTTAGAAAACTGAAAATCAATTAGCAGCCTTGACTTTAACATGGCGCCAACAAAACTTTAACTCCGGACTTAAAATGGCTCTAAAAAAAGATCCGATTTAAAAAAAAAAATCAAACAAACACAGTTTGCACTGTGCTAGACTAACTGAGACCTCGTGCTGGTCTGATCGCTTCTATTGTTTTCCTCGTTTGGAAGTCACTTTGGATAAAAGCGTCTGCTAAATGATAAAAAAAGTTATTAATTTAGTACACTTATGTCTTTCATCTTTTCAAATATCCCTTTTTAATAAACCCTACCCCCATCTGGACTCCAGCTGTTCAGCTGAAATCAATTCAAAGTCTTTCAAAATGTCATATTGCCCAAGTATGAAGTATCCCCGATAATGAACATCCTTGTCAGGCACTCCTGTGTTCTATGCTTAAAGGACTCTTATTTTGAAGTGTATTTGATTCTGCCGTTTTTGTCTTCAGCTTTCACTCTTTACTTCATTGTTTGATCTGTTCCCTTAGTTACAGATTGTGCACACCTGTTTCTAGTTGATTTGTTTGTTATTCTGTGTATTTATAGCACTCAGTCTTTATCAGCATTTATAGTTTGGTTCATGGTCACGTTCCTGTTCCTGTCTGTATTTCCTTTGTGCCTTTTGTCAGCTAATAAATCCTTGCTTCCTCTCTACTCCCTTCCAACCTGTTACAATACAGAGACACAGATGCAGGTAACGGATACTTATTGAACAACCAGAATGGCAGGTGCAGTGCAGTGCAGGTCAGTGAAACGTGAACTTTCCTGGAGACTGAGATGAAGAACGGAGGGATGATGTCAATGTCTTTTGCAGATGAGGCAGGCTGGAGATCCACGGGAACGGAGAAGACACTGGGAACTTCACAGGAGACGAGGGACAATGAAGGAGACTTGTGATGATGCTGGAGACAGGTAAGTACTTCTGAGAGAGTCCAAGAGGTAAGCATTAAGGAATCTTGATGCGAACGAGACCAGACAATGACTGAGTGCGTGAGAGTGCCTTATGTGCTGCTGATGGGATGCAGGTGTGTGTGATCAGTACTCGGGTGAAGGAGTGCGCTGTGATTGGGTGATGGTGGAGCCTGATGTGTCTGTAACACAACCAACCTGTGACAGAAGATCAGACCAAAATACATGGATCCAGCAGCGGTTCATATCCTCCTCCCCACCCCGTTCCTTCGAGGACCACATGCATGACTTTTTAGATCTGGCACTACCAGATGAGACATTTTTTTTTGTGGGCTGGACTCAATGCCTGGACTAAAGCACACCTGCCTGGTCCTTGAGGGACCTTCTGTGAGTATGTGGACTGGGTACAACTACAATGTGGATCCCCTTTCACAGTGGGCGAGGAAGTGGAAGATTCAGACCCTGTCTGCCATAGACACTGTCCCAGAGCCAGCACCTGCCGCCGTGTCCATCCTGGAGCCAGTGCCAGCCACCCAGGAGCCAGAACTTACTGACCTGTCCATACTGGACTTAAGTCCCACCCCTATAGCCATTCTATCTTTGCCAGTCCCATCCGGCTTGTTGGACTCCCCAGTTCTGTCCAGGCCCCTAGACCTTCCTCCTCAGCTAGTTCGATCCAGCTTTAGTGATTGTGGTTCAGTCCATTTCAGTCCACTCTGCCAGGGTCATCTTCTGCTCTTCTGACCCCTCCTCATTCTCCTGCTCCATCAATCCTTGGGCTCCACCGTGGTCCGTCAGACCTCTGGCCCCCTGGCTCTACCTTGGTCAGTCGTCCCCCTAGCTCCACTACAGACTTCCAGGCCTTTGGCTACACTTCGCCATCATCTGGAGCCACCATTGCCCTTACTCCCAACAGCTGGACCTCAGTGTTCCCGAGCCTCCAGTTTCACCTCCATCCTCTGACCCTCCGGCTTTGCCTTAGTCCTCCCAGCCAGGGATGATGACCTAGATTCAAGATTCAAGAGTTTTATTTGTCACATACACAGTTATATACAGAATATACAACCGGCAGTGAAATGTAAACAGGTCCGCTCCATGGACAGTGCAAATTCACAGTTAAAAACACAAGGAGGAAATTATATAGAAATAGGATAAAAAAAGTACTATCTATATATATATATATATCTGTAGAATTATAAATAATCAACCTAGTCCTCCGTTCCTCCCGCTCCACCTTGGTCTCCACTTCCTCTGGCTCTGACTTCAAATCCACTGGCTCCATCATGGTCAATGGTTCCTCAGGCTCCGCCCGTGGATCGTCAGTCCTCCTGCTCTGCTAAGGTCTTCCACTTCACCGTTTATGGCCTCCTCCACTGCCGGCTCCGCAGTGGTCACCTCCACCACTGGTTCCTCCATGGTCTCTTCCTCCATCAGTTCCTAAGTATAAAGTCTTTATAAGTTTGATAGGTTATAAAATCCAAGAGCATATAAAACTTCCCACAAATAATTATGCTCTACTTGGTCAAACACCTTTTCCTGATCAGTGGAAATCAAGCTAAAATTCAAACCTCTAATCTTTACCAGGCACACAGTAGACCTGGTCAGGATTGATGACATCCTCCAAACATTTTCCCAAATAATTGCTAATCCTTTAGAAAGGATTTTATAGTCAGGGCACAGATCTCCAGTTTTTAATACTCCAATATGCCTTGTTGTAGAAGGTCAATTTTTGGCTGTTCTGTCATTAACAAGACAAAATCTTGGATGGAACTTTCATTTTGTATCAATCACACAAAGCAAATCTTTTTAAGAATAGGAACTCTATATATGGTCGCGATTTCCAGATGTCTAAATCTTGAACTTTGAAAAAATATAATTTTCTAAACTTTTTAAAGATTAATTTGACATATTTGCTTAATTTTCACTTCCAGTAAAACTGAAAAACATAATTAAACAGATAATAAAAATAAAAGCCAACAATATTGTATTCAAATGCCAATAAGAACTTTACAGAACTTAACAATTATTTTACACATGACTAAATTATGGTCAAAGAAGTCCACTAGAATCATCTGAACATTTTAAATGAATAATAATAAGATGATACCTAAACAATACAATCTATTCAAACATGACAATGACAGGAAATTACCATGTATACAGTTTTTCTCCAAACTTCAGAATCAACAAAATCCATCTTTGCCCTGTAGATGTGGAAAATAAAGTGGCATTTAGATGTTTAATGCAGCTCAGAGGTGACATAAATTCATAATTAATGTTTTAAATGTAAAACTTTAATGTTGCAAGAGGTCGGAACAGATGTAGCAGAACAACTAAGCGCTGCTACCACAATAAAAAAGACACTTGAAGATGGCATTGACAGTAAAATAAATAATGAATTCCTTTATATTTGCCATATATACAGCAGTTATAGACTCAGTGCTGCATGTACATGCTCTCATGTTTGATAAAGAGCTGAATTCAGCAAAGAGAAAAGAAAAACCTATCAAGTATTCCTATCAAAAGAGACATTTATTTATTAAGAAAAAAAGTTATCATCAAAAGTGAATCAATTGAGGATAAAGAGAAGTTTTAAAATCAAGCAAATTCTACAGTCCAGGTGTTCATCGCCACTCGTCAGGCGCTCGCATCAGCCTTGAGTGCTGTTCTGTTTGACTTATGCATATATGCTTTGCTCTCATTTTGATATATGGTTATTTTATTTTATTTTTTTATTTTATTATAGAGACAAGCAAACTTATCATTTCACCATGTCTAAAAATCTTTTTTGTTGAAGTTTTTCATCAGAGGTTTTCTGTGATTTGGCATATGGACAGTCTTATATATTAATGTCCAGCGCTCATGTGCATGTGTTTGTTTGAATATGTCTCCACAGATGTGAAAACAATTCTTTCATGAGTGTCTTTTGTCATTCAAAATAACCTGATCTAGAAAAAAAGAGTGTGAATTAACAAAAGAATCTTTTATTTTGAAGTACCAATCATGGGATTCCTCTGGACTTGAAGTTGTCACGATATTAAAAACACATATTGACATTAGCATATCTACAGTCAAGTGTGAACAACTGACGTAAAGGGCCAGAAAGGTGAAGGGAAAATGATTAGCATCTTGTGTATAAATAGCTATGGACAAGGACTGTTAAGTGTGAAATTAACATGTAAACAGTTGGAACCCCCCCCCCACACACACACACACATACACTCACACACACTCATATACACACACTCACACACACTCTCTCACACACACACTCTCTCTCTCTCTGCCTCATTCACACCCCAGCGTTCTTGATAAATATAAAGCCTTACACAAAGGCCTCATTGTTCTAGTAATGGGCGAGCTCCTAATGGAGATATATTTCCAGGATTATATCAGCATTCAGTTGCAAATTTAGAGTTTTAATCTGGTCCCGTCTATGAATAAGAGCATCCTTTGAATGCTCCGGACACCTGGTGCCATGGGTTCGAGATGTGGGGGGGCTCAGTCCTGACCCGCTGCCTTTGCCAGCGCAGCTTTTTCCCACACTTTCTTTCAGCCATGGAAAAAAAGCTGCTACATAGCACACTTGTTACATTATTCTCCTTCAATAAAGAAAAAGTTCCTTGCAAAGTCAAAAAGTAATGGAAAACAGGAAAAGAATTTCCTTATCGCTCTCATCGCCTTTAGTTGGGTTTAGAATTTCAGAAGTGTAGAGAGAGAGAGAGAGAGGCTTTCGTTCAATACTGTAAGCGAGAGGAGGGCTGTAATAAGAGGAGCTTAGCTTCGCTCATTTGTAAAGACCCTTTTGTGGATTTATTGCACACTAACCATATCACTGAAAGCATCCATATTCCTCCCACCTCCACTCAGCACACAACCATGCACATTTAAATGCACAATGTATGTCTAAAGGTTTGTTTTTGTTTTTTTTAAGAATAAGTGTCTGTTTTTGTGAGAGTGATAGAAGCACACTAACACTGCTCTGTGTCTCTCTTTCAGGCATGTATAAAAACCTAACCAAGACTGAGATTTCATCTCAAATGAGACAATATTCAAACTTCCTAAAAGACCAAAAACACAGTGAGCGAATCACACATGGAACGTGAAGGGTTTGAAGCCAGGTGATTTCATTTACAGAAACCCTTCTTTATAATAACTGCTTTAGATTATGGAGTTATTCACGTGTTTCTATGCATGACACGACCTGAGATAAATTATGTTTTAATTTATAAAACTTTAGATGGCAATGCAAAAAAAAGATATATAATATCTGCATGCTTCTCATTAAATGTTTCTTGATGGCCACACTATTTTGCTGTCTGGGTTGTCACACAAAGACATAGTAAAATGTTATACACCAATCAGGCATAACATTATGACCTAATTATGACCATTATTCCTAATATTGTGTTGGTCCCCCTTTTGCTGACCCGTCGAGGCATGGACTCCACTAGACCCCTGAAGGTGTGCTGTGGTATCTGGCACCAAGATGTTAGCAGCAGATCCTTTAAGTCCTGTAAGTTGTGAGGTGGGGCCTCCATGGATCGGACTTGTTTGTTCAGCTCATCCCACAGATGCTCGATTGGATTGAGATCTGGGGAATTTGGAGGCCAAGTCAACACCTCAAACTCGTTGTTGTGCTCCTCAAACCATTCCTGAACCATTTGTGCTTTGTGTCAGGAGCATTATCCTGCTGGAAGAGCCACAGCCACCAAGGAATACCGTTTCCATGAAAGGCTGTACATGGTCTCAACAATGCTTAGGTAGGTGGTACGTGTCAAAGTAACATCCACATGGATGACAGGACCCAAGGTTTCCCAGCAGAACATTGCCCAAAGCATCACACTGCCTCCACCGGCTCGCCTTCTTCCCATAGTGCATCCTGGTGCCATGTGTTCCCCAGGGAAGCCACGCACACGCACCCGGCCATCCACGTGATGTAAGAGAACACGTGATTCCTCAGACCAGGCCACCTTCTTCCATTGCTCCGTGGTCCAGTTCTGATGCTCACGTGCCACTGTTGGTGCTTTCGGCGGTGGACAGGGGTCAGCATGGGCACCCTGACTGGTCAGCGGCTATGCCGCCCATACGCAACAAACTGAGATGCTCTGTGTATTCTGACACCTTTCTATCAGAACCAGCATTAACTTCTTGAGCAGTTTGAGCTCCAGTAGCTCGTCTGTTTGATCGGACCACACGGGCCAGCCTTCGCTCCCCACGTGCATCAATGAGCCTTGGCCGCCCATGACCCTGTGGCCGGTTCTCCACTGTTCCTTCCTTGGAGCACTTTTGATAGATCCTGACCACTGCAGACCGGGAACACCCCACAAGAGCTGCAGTTTTGGAGATGCTCTGACCCAGTTGTCTAGCCATCACAATTTGGCCCTCGTCAAACTCGCTCAAATCCTTACGCTTGCCCATTTTTCCTGCTTCTAACACATCAACTTTGAGGACAAAATGTTCACTTGCTGCCTAATATATCCCACCTACTAACAGGAGCTGTCATCAGTGTTATTCACTTCACCTGATCAGTGAATCATTTGTTTTTTAAATCAGACACGCAGACAATCTTTATTACATAACAAAGACAGTTATTTATGCATATCTTTACTTAGAGCAGCTATTATACAGTATTTAACTCAAATAAAATCATAACAGATGAATGAATCTGACATGCTGTTAAAGGGCACTGCCGATCGATGAATGTTTTATGATGTGTATTAACAGGTGCTCTGGGTTTGATTGGGCTTGTCTTGTTTAATATTTGCTGTAATGATCAGTGTGATGATATGTGGACCTGACAAACAAGCAAGCAAAAACACACACAGCGTTGTTTACATAAATCTCTCATTTCATGCAGCGGGAAACTGACAATTTCTGAGCTGGAGAGTGTGTTAACCATTAATCACTGGCTCTAGCGCTCTCGGGGTCGAGAGCATTCAGCCTAAAGCCGATTATTGCTCATAAATAAGTACAGCAGCCCTGGGCGCTCGTGGAGAAGACTATTAGCATATGACAGGGCCAATCGACAGAGCAGTTATCATATTACACTGGGCTAACCCCCCTCACATGGCATGTTAATGTCTGCAGGGATGTTTGCTATAGATCTATATCCAATAGACTGCACACAGGGGACCACCATAATTAAATATGGCACTATGAATAAAATCGCAAGACGGCAGTGATTCCACATAGACAGATGTGCTTAGATTTGTGGACGCAGCCACAGACAGTCAACTGGGGTCAAATGCGAGCGAACTGTGAGCTCTTGCTTTTCTAGTGGGCTGTTCAGACACGCTGAGTGAGATTTTAATTTACAAACGGCCTTCCACTGCTCACTTCACTGTGCACACGCCACAATTAGCAGCAAGCCATCGCGGTAAAGTCCCTCTAAGCCAGCCAAGCCCGTCTAACCCTCCTCGCCCTGGCCAGGCATGGCCGCTTCTGTCAGAACGGTCAGTGGATTGAGCTCACTTTATCCTATATTAGAGAACTTATGGTTATGAGTGCTCACACTAGTTCATGCAGCACAAAAATGGAACATGGGATAAACGCCTTTCACGCTTTGCGCTGTTCTTATACGGATCAGGTCGACAGCATGTCCACCAATTAAATTACTTCCCATTTGACCACCATTAGTAGCAGCCTAGAAAACATCGGGTCAACACACACAGACCGAGCAGATGTTTGTGTGAAAGCAAGAGGTTTCTCAAACTGCTGTTGTCTTTCATTTTGGCCCTGTTCGGCCAAACAGACGGCTGGCACTCACAACAAGGTGGATTTACATTGGGCGGAGCCCACCTTACGCAAATTAAAACTTCACACACGTAACCTCGAACTGTCTGTGATTTTATACCACCAATTAAGGCTCTCTTGACAGCTGTGTGAACAGTTTCATTAGAGGAGATAATAATGCAACGTGAAATGATAAGCGATCATTATTATATATCCGCAGACATTACAGGCCATGTTAATGAGGTGTAAATTATCTCATTATTTTTTGAAAGAGTAGAGATTAGATGAAAGCAGAATGGACATGATTCTGCCATGTTCAGAAAACTCAATGCTAATTAGAAGCCGATCTTCAGCAGCCAATGAGGCACAACACTTTGGTAAACACTTTCCATTCTCTAGCGCTCAGAGAGAGGGACAAAAAGGACACAGAATTAAGAAATATCTATCCATTGACAATGAATGCTATATTTACTAGCGGTTGTGTCGCATTCAAACGTGATCTGAGAATGCCTTTTAAATTCTAATTTAAAAGCTGAATTTGAATTATTTTAAATTAGGCAGCAAACAGAATGCAAATAGAAAATATAATTCAAAGGATTTTAATCATATGCTGTAAGTGGCCCTTTTCATAATACATATTTATCCATGAACAAGTCATCAAACAAACAACATTAGGGAAAATTCCAGAAACATCAATGTAACACACTTTATGTACTAACATTGTAATACATTTTTATTGAATTATTGGTAACACTTTATTTTACAGTGTCATTGTCACGTTACGTGTAGTTCCTATAGTAATAACTATAAATTATGCATTATTACTTGCAACTAACCCTCAACCAAACCAAACCCTAATCCTAACCCTATTTTAAGTACATGTAGTTACTCATTATTACTCAGTAATTAAATGTATAATTACAGTAAATAATAAAGTGTAACCTAGTTATTGTACACACATTGTTACATTGAACTTACACCTATATTGCCAAAAGTGTTGTGCCGCCTGCCTTTCCATGCACATGAGCTTTAATGCCATCCCATTCCTAATCCGTAGGGTTTAATATGGAGTCGGCCCACCCTTTGCAGCTCTAACAGCTTCAGCTCTTCTGGGAAGGCTTTCCACAAGGTTTAGGAGTGTGTTTATGGGAATTATTGACCATTCTTCTAGAAGCGCATTTGTGAGGTCAGGCACTGATGTTGGACGAGAAGGCCTGGCTCCAGTCTCCACTCTAATTCATCCCAAAGGTGTTCTATCGGGATGAGGTCAGGACTCTGTGCAGGCCAGTCAAGTTCCTCCACACCAAACTCGCTCATCCATGTCTTTATGGACTGACGCTTTGTGCACTGGAGCGCAGTCATGTTTGAACAGGAAGGGGCCGTCCCCAAAATGTTCCCACAAAGTTGGGAGCATGAAATTGTCCAAAATGTCTTGGTGTGCTGAAGCATTAAGAGGGATTTGTGATTTTACGTGGCTCTGTGATTTTATGTGACCTACCACTTCGTGGCTGAGTTGCTGTTGCTCCCAATCGCTTCCACTTTGTTATAATCCCACTAACAGTTGAGCGTGGAATATTTAGTAGTGAGGAAATGTCAGGAATGGACTTATTGCACAGGTGGCAACCTATCACGGTACCACGCTTGAGTTCACTGAGCTCCTGAGAGCGGCCCATTCTTTCACAAATGTGTGTAGAAGCGTCTGCATGCCTAGTGCTTGATTTATACACCTGTGGCCATGAAGGGATTGAACACCTGATTGAACACTGTCTCATAGAACAGTTGACTGTTAGATCATAAACCTACTGTACCATGAAACCAGCAAACACACTTTTTTTAGTTTATCACATTAGGTTTTTTTATTATTATTGAACAAAACACACAATAAAACTGCACTTGGGTTCATTAAACTCGCCTACAGTGGAATCCATTATAGTTTAAAGATTTTGTAGTCATTCTGCATAGTTGTGCTTGAATAACACAATGAAACATGATCAATTGTGCTGGCTTAAGTTTTGGCCATGTCATAAGGAAATTATGAACACATATTACAAATATATCTAAAATATTTTCCTCATATTTTGATGGATTAATGAATTTATAGAGTCATTAAAAACAAAAATGGTCAAGCTGTGTGACACCGTCTGTACAGGACTGGCTACTTTAGATTAAAACTATAAATAAATGTAAGAATGCCCGGTCATGCATTAATGCAAATGCATCTTCCCATTTGCTGTAGCATTTTAAATGATATATAAAACTAGTATGTTTGCATGGAGTTCTTCATAACATGTACTATATGTATCAGAAAAGGGAGTGAGGACTCAATTGCAGGAAGAAGGAGGTTTAATTAAATGATAAAATAAAATGACCAAAAACACCCACGAGGGGGAAAACCAAACTCAACTAAAGACAAAAATACCAGGGTCAGGCACATGAAGCGGGGAACAGGAGACATCAAACACCGAAGAGAAGAATAACAAACCAGCACAGCACAGCAAACACAAGGAGACTAAATAGATTACAAACAAGGCAGGTAATGAGGGAAGACAGGTGGGGCAAATAAACCAATAATGAGATGACAAGAGGGGCGGAGTCAGGACAATAGACAGGAGACATGACATAACCAAAACATGATAACCCAAAGCACATGGCTAGAAAATAACATAACACCACATGTGCTCAACATACAGGACAGAAATGTGATAATATGGTATATTTTGTTATTTTTATCCAGTTAAATGCATGATATTTTAGTATGAGGTTTACTGTATTGATAGTTCAAGACAAGTTTTGGTTATGAAAAACATTAGCTTATTTGCAAATCAATACACATTAAATGTCTGCGTCCAAGTTCCTTGCTGACTGGTGCTGAGTAGTTATGATTGATAATAAAGTTGGACTGAGCTCTGCTCTCGGTGTGTTTTGCAGTGGTTCCTCCGTTCACAGCCGTTCTGCACACGATGACCATCATTTGTTCTTCATCCTCACCTGTTTTCCTGCTGGTCACTCTCTGTTTATGTTCTCTCATTTCCTGCCAGACTGTGCCAAGTCTCATTATATCAGTGTTGTTTGCAGTCTGGTTATTCAACTCTTTTTAGTCCGTAGTCTTCAGTCTTTCTCCTACCTACCAGTCTAGTCTGTCTTCCTCCTGCTCACCCTTTTGTCTGCCTGCTGTTTTTCTTCAGTTTCATCAGAGAGAAAGGAAGCCTCTCTGGTCGTCTGCTGTCGAGTCCGTCTCCATCCAAAGACAAGTCGTGAAACACTCCAGTGCTGTTATACTGAATACCAGCACTCTTGAAACACTGTTTGGCCAATCAGATCAGAAGAGCAGAATTAACTGATGCAAAAATAGAAGTACAATTGTGTTGGACTAAAGGAATTGTTCAGTTTCTCTGAAATGCAGTTCAGTCGATTCCTCCTCTTGTTGTTTCAGTTCAATATCTTGTGGGGGTTGAGCTAATTCTTAAATTGTGAATGTTGAATAGTGGTTAAATGCATAGATTATTAGTCGATGGGGAAAACGTTTGAGCGTACTTTGCACCTGTTCTCAAGGTGAAGAGTCTTGCAAACTCAAGTGGCTGTTGAACAGATGAAGAGGCTCTCTCAACTGCTGTATTCTTTCATCAAATGCACTCATTTGCACATATAGAATTTATACATATATAAATGTGTATAATTCTTCATTCCCAAAGAAACTGATGGCCCAGTGTCTTCAGATAATCACGGACTAATATCACTCTGTGCCTGAATGCAGGTGAATTATGCATTATCTCCTACAGCTGATCGCATCTCTCATCTTTTGTTTTCTCATATTTTAATAGAAACGCATGTGTGATCCTTGTGTGAGATTGCAGTTGTGTTTGATAAGTGTAGAGCGTGTTGAAAGCAGCGCGTCAATATTCCCTCCGCCGCTGAAGGTGACCCTTGGCTTCAGTGTTTAGAGTTTGTGCACGGATGGCTTTGATGGTAAATTTGTTGAGTTGGTTACGTGGAGAGGCTATTATGGATTTACTATCTGGGCCTGAGGTGCCGGCTGCTGATTATGTGATTAAATCAATAATCATTTCTGTTTGGGCTCCTTTGCTCCTCGACATCAAGCCTCTTTTTCCAGTGTAGCTGAGAAGACAAAAGAGCATACACACACAAAACCATTTACAATTCTGCTGGGAAAAAATATACTTTTGATTATTTCTATCGAGATCATCTAGGGGAAAAAAATGAAACGCAGTAGCCAATGGGAGTAAATCTTCATGTTTTAATGATGACAGATTACATGTTATGTCATTGTGTCTACCTTGGCAGAAAATGAAGACTGATGTCCATGGCTGCAGTGAAAGGAAGATGTTTATTCGGTGATTCACCAGGTGAAATGCAATAATAATTGTACAGTAGAGAAGTGTTTCCCAGCCCTGTTCTTAAAGGCACAGCAGCAGGAGGATACAGTTTATCCTACCCATCCATTTCAGGTCTAGGGTTGAGCTAATGAGTTAAATGAAGTGTGCTTGAGTAGTTCAGAATGTGTAGTGTTGGTGTGCTTCAGGAACAGGGTTGGGAAACACTGCATTAGAGGATGGTGTACATTTTTGAGTTTGCTTGTGCTGACAGAAATGTTGAGCCCTTCAGTAACAGATTTACTGATTTTTATCCACATTTTAAACTGAGCATGTATCAAGGCTTTGAGTAATATTCAGCTAACGCAATCATCAAACATTAAACAGCATATAAATCAAAACTGCCAAATGTGAGTGAATGAGATGATGAACCCATGAAGAGGAAACTGGTGATGGCCTCCATCTGTGTTTGATCATCGCTCTGAATCCCAGCCAGGTGAAGTCTTTAACAAAAACATGATTTTCTCAGGTTTTTTGCTCAAAATGTTGCTTTTTTATTATTAAACGTTCCCACATTCAAGTGTTGATGAAAAAGAATGCATGAAGCTAGAATACAATTTTAAGGAATTGCATGGTAGGGAAAGAGTTCATTAATTTACATCATAAAAATGTAAAATGTTTTAATAATGCATCTTTTGAAAAATATTTAGGCTGGTGTGTTCTATAGAATATAGCAACAGAAATCAATAGATGTGCTAAATGATTCATTGATTAAGATCAGTTATGACATACAGATTGCTCAACTAAATGAGAAAAGATGCAAATGTACAGTTTGATAGTAATATCATAATGAAAGGCAGTTACTGTGAATAATTGAATGTAGAATGTAAAACTATACTTTGTTATTTTGTGTATTAATTACTAATATTAAAAAGCAAAACAAAAGATATTAATCCAAAATGAGTTTCTAAAAATATTAATGTTATTATTTTAATGTTTATGCAAACATAAAGTGCATAATGCTGCTAATGTTGTTATGATCTCAGGGTAGCATGATAATACTGATAATCGTGATGTGAAATGTTCGTGCCGTTTCAGCTCTATAAACATAAATAACCAGAACATTTCTCAAGGGCACACAACTCATACAGCCAAAACTGTACTTATAAGGATATGTGTGGCGTTTTGGTGCACTGAAAAAATTATGTTATGTCCGTTTTTCTTTTCTCTGTCATTTTATCTGGCCAACAACACTAAGCAATATTTGTTTAAATATGAGTTATCACAGGTTCACCACGCGGTAATATAATTATTAAATTATCTTGCTTCTTCACCGTTTCACCAGAACGGCTGTTGCATTATTTTCCTGTTAACAATGTGAAGCTGCTCTGAAACAACTGGACTTGTTAAAGCGCTGTATAAATAAAGGTGACTTGATTTGATAGCATTGAGTAAAACCCAACACAGCGCAGACCTACAGTATTAGCCTAATATCAGTTCACACATGGGCCTATTGTAGAGGGCGACTTACAACAAGCTACCAAACAATAATCA
>CM031958.1:983269-1035769 GCA_018749465.1 Paracanthobrama guichenoti
TGAACAGAGTAACACACTAGCTTACAATATCAACACAACACAGGGACAAGAACTCAAGCAATAGATGTGACATTGTGCAACTCAGAGGGGGTGGATGGGAAAACAAAATGGCGGCGCCGTGTTCGGTCGCCGTTCAGGTCGCTCTGCGAAGACTGTGCTTTTATTTACTATTTTACTTTCTTTTACTCTCAATTTTTACAAACTTATCAACTGCATTGATCTGCTATGACAGCAAAACTCTTTTGGACATTGGTTACCTCTACACTGGACTGTTTCAGGACACTTTCGCCGATCCTCTGTGGCCATCTGCGATTCTTCAGAACGCCGAGTTGAACAATGGACAGACGGGTCAATGGCGAAGAATCAAGAAACACCGTGGGAAACGCGCGGGGATCCGCAACAGACGGAGGAAAAGGGCATTCAGCCCTCCTCTCCCGAGCATCATGCTAGCAAATGTTCAATCCTTGGAGAATAAGATGGACGATCTTAGAGCCAGGATAAGTTTTCAACGGGACATGAGAGACTGTAACATCTTTTGTTTCTCCGAAACATGGCTCACACCCGCGGTCCCGGACACAGCTGTGACGCCGTCGGAGAACTTCTCTGTTTTTCGGATGGACAGAACAGCCGAGGCCGGTAAATCCAAAGGCGTTGGAGTATGCTTCATGATCAATAAGAAATGGTGCGATCCCAGGAACATCACCATTCTTTCACGATCCTGCTCGCCTCATCTGGAACATTTAACAATCATTTGCTGCCCATTCTATCTGCCGAGGGAGTTTTCTGCGGTCATCACGACCGCTGGTTACATTCCACCACAGGCAGACACAGGGCTGGCTTTATCTGGCCTTTATGATGTTGCCAGCGGCTTCATAAACAAACACCCCGATGCTGCTTTCATCGTCGCGGGCGATTTTAACAAAGCAAACCTAAAGAAAGTCTTGCCAAACTTTCACCAGCACGTCTCCTGTCCTGCACGAGGAGCAAACACACTGGATCATTGCTACTCTCCGTTCAAGAACGCCTATAAAGCGCGGTCACTTCCAGCGTTTGGCAAATCGGATCATGCCGCCATTTTCCTCACTCCCGAATACAAACAAAAGCTTGTTCAGGAACCCCCGGTGAGGCGGGAAGTTAAGCGTTGGTCGCCCCACTCAGAGACCGCGCTACAGGCAGCTCTTGATGATGTTGACTGGGACATGTTCCGAGCGAGTTCAGCTGAAGTAAGCGAGTTCATGGATGTGGCGCTTTGCTTCATCAACACGCTTACAGAGCAAGCCACGCAAACAATAACAATAACATCCTTCTCAAATTAGAAACCGTGGGTGGACAATTCAATCCACGTTGCAGTGAACACACGCACTGCCGCTTACAACGCCGGTCTCCTATCGGGGAACATGACTGAATACAGATCGTCCTGCTATGCTCTCTGACGCGCAGTTAAAGCCGCAAAGCTCCGTTATAAGGATCAAGTGGAGTCTCATTTCCAACTCAACGACTCGCGGCGCATGTGGCAGGGTCTGAGGTCCATCTGCTCTTTTGGATCTAAATCCTCTGCTGAGGTGAGCGCTGATCCGTTGCTTGTGAATGAGTTAAACTCTTTCTACGCTTGCTTTGACTGTAACCGCGGCAACGCGACTCCGCCAAGTGGCGGCGTCAGAGGGAATTACTCAGAGCAGCAACAATCACGTGATCTCTGTCTCGGAGGATGAAGTTCGGAGGGCACTCAAGCGTGTGGACGTCAGGAAAGCTGCTGGGCCAGATGGTATTTCAGGCTGTGTTCTGCGGTCCTGTGCTGATCAGCTCGCCGGGTTGTTTACATCTATCTTTAATGAATCCCTCGCTACATCTGTGGTCCCCACCTCCTTCAAAAAATCCACCATCATCCCTGTCCCTAAGAACAGTAAACCCTCTTGCCTAAATGACTATCGTCCAGTGGTTCTCACGTCTATAGTCATGAAGGTCTTTGAGAGACTCATTAAAAACACCATTTGCGCCTTCATTCCTGACACTTTGGACCCTCTTCAGTTTGCCTATCGTCCCAATAGATCGACTGAAGATGCCATCTCTCATGTCCTCCACTCCTCCCTCACTCACATTGACAGCAAAAGTGGGAACTACGTAAGGCTGCTATTTATTGACTATAGCTCAGCCTTTAACACCATAGTTCCCATTAAGCTAACTGCCAAACTCCTGGATCTCGGCCTGAATCCTTCTCTCTGCCACTGGATTGAGGACTTCCTCACTGGCAGGCCTCAGGTGGTGAGAATAGGCCAGTCCACCTCCTCCTCCTCATCAAATTTGCTGATGATACTGTTGTCCTGGGCCTCATTTCCAACAACAATGAGACGGCATACTTGGACGAGGTGGAGCATCTAACATCATGGTGCCAGGACAACTGTCTCTCTCTGAATGTTGGCAAGACCAAAGAAATGATTGTGGACTTCAGGAAGAGACAGCAACGGACATACTCCCCTCTCATGATCAGCGGGTCACCAGTAGAGAGAGTGAGCAGCTTCAAGTACCTGGGTGTAAACATCTCCGAGGACCTGACCTGGACTGCTCACATTCAGACACAGGTGAAAAAAGCCAGGCAAAGACTGTACCACCTGCGCCAGCTGAGGAAATTCAGGGTTTCACCAGCTATCCTGAAAACGTTCTATTTAGGGGCGATAGAAAGTGTATTAACTCCTGTGCATCACAGCGTGGTATGGGAACAGCACCAGTCATGACTGCAAAGCCCTGCAAAGAGTCGTGCGCTTATCCGAGCGTATCTCAGGGTCAGCTCTCCCGTCTCCGCAGGACGTCTACACCAAACACTGCAAAGGTAGAGCTACTAAGATCATCAAGGACTCTAATCACCCTGCAAACCCTCATTTCACGCTGCTGCCATCTGGTAAGCACTTCCTAAGCCTGATGGCCAAAACTGAGAGACTCAGGAGGAGCTTCTTCCTCCAGGCCATCAGACTCCTGAACTCAGTCACTTAACATCACGTGACTTCACTTCAGGATAAACATCGATACACTGACACTGCTCTGCACTTTCTGTTCTGTTCTCGTTGTTACTGTGTAATAACCTGTTATAAACCTGTTTGCACATTATACTCTTTATACATTTGTTAACCACATATTTATAAGTCTACAGTTTACTCACTGCACAGTTTACTTCACTTATTTTATTCCACTTCTTTATTTTTATTTTTTACTTTTTCTTCTACTTGACTTGATTATTTATAATTTCTATATATATATATATATATATATATATATATATATATATATATATATATATATATATATATATATATAGTACTTTTTTATTCTATTTCTATTATAATTTCCTCCTTGTGTTTTTAACTGTGAATTTGCACTGTCCATGGAGCGGACCTGTTTACATTTCACTGCCGGTTGTATATTCTGTATATAACTGTGTATGTGACAAATAAAACTCTTGAATCTTGAATCTTGGACAAGTGGAGGAGCTGACAGGAACCAGCAGATGTGGGACCAATGAACTGACTGGTATTGGGAGAGGCAGTGGGAGAGGGAGGCTGGGTCGGGACTTCAGGACATTCAGAACTGGACAGAAACAGTGGAGACTCAAGAGAACAGGAACTGGGAGGGACCAGAGGAAACAGGAAACACAGGGTAGCATCCTCCAAATCAATATCACCATAAATGTCCACATAGGCCGGATTCAGCTTCACCTCGACTGCAGTGGTATGAGTAGGGCTCAACTTCATTCCCTCAAACTCCACAAGTAGATCCACAAGAACGGACAATGTAACCAGCACTCACACCTGGTCAGACGTTCTGGGAGGAACAGGCTCTGGCTTGTCGCTCACTGCAGGCTCAGCCTTTCTGTCTGTGGTGGGCTCATGCTTCATCTCCGTATAGCTCATGGTTGGTGGCTGACTGGTCTCTGGGGGAGGTGTGGGGCTGGCGCTGTCCTTCTCAGACTGGCAGATGGTAAGAGGTGAGTCAATACTCTTAAGCACCCACTCCACATAAGCAGCAAAGCTCCCTCGAGGACATTCCCCAGACAGCTTAGTCTTTGGCGAGGTGTTCAGTCCAATGTAGTGAAATGTGCACAGGCAGCTGTCTGGGTAATGCGTCAGGTAGGCCAGATCTAAAAATTCTTAGTGTGGTCCTCGAGGGAGCAATCCTCTTGTTCAAGACAGAGGAGTTAAACAGCTGGCAAATCCATTATATTCTGCCTTAACTGTTTTAAGAGGCTGTTTTAAGCTGTCTTATTAGGTTTTGCATTCTGTCACACCTGCTGTGTACATAATCCAGAAGATGAGAGGAAAAGGAGATTTAATGAACAGAGTAACACACTAGCTTACAATATCAACTGGTTCTAACCAAAACACAGGGACAAGAACTCAAGCAAAACAGAACCTACATGTGACAACATGAAACAAGAGATCAGAGAATGTCTTTCTGAATTCAAACTGATTGGCATAAATAATAATTGATAGGCGCATGCTCATCAGCAATGGCTGCCACATAAACTTAAGAGTATCCCTGCAGAAAAATGCTTGTCATGACTGCATTTGTCACAAGCACGCCAGGTTCCACCCACTCCCAAGCACCATGAACAGCCTCTCCTGAATACCGATCACACACACCTGTACCTCATCACTGTCTGCATTTAAGCCCCAAGCACACACACAGTCACTGTCCGGTCTTGTTTGCACAACACTTACCTGTTTGCTTACCTCAATGATTCTCCCGTGCTACTTACCTGCTTCTTTGTCTCCAGTGTGTCTCCTCGTCCTTGTCTCCTGTCTCCATCGTCTCCCCGGCTCCAGTGTTCCGTACTCCTGGTTCTCCTACGAAAGACATAGAGTATTATCATCCAGTTATCTGCATTATCCTGCCATTCATCCTTATGACTGCTCACCTGATCTGCTCAGCACTCTGATGAGTCAGCATGAGTTCCCCAGATCCATTCCAGGAGTTGGTCGACGCTCTCCGTCGAACTCTCACCACCATTCCTCCCGCACCATCACCAGCGAGTACTCCCGACACCAACACCACTTCTCCTTCGCCTCTCTTGAACGGCAGTCCTATGGCCAAACCGGCGCCCTTCTCTGGCTCGGTGGAGGATTGCAACAGATTTTTTCTCCAATGCTCGCTGGTCCTGGAGATGCAACCACATCTGTACTCCACCGAGCGATCCACAGTGGCCTTTATCATCTCCCAACTGTCTGACAAGGCCCTCTGGTGGGCAGAACCACTATGGTCTCAGAATAATCCGCTTACCCACTCTCTCTCCAGCTTCACCGCCCACTTTAAGGAGGTTTTCGGAAAACCCTCGTGGGTCATTCAAAAACATTTAAAACAAGGTACGAAGTCTGTTAATGAGTATGCTCTCCAGTTTCACACTCTGGCCGCTTCTAGAGGGTGGACGAACAATCTCTTCTGACCACATACCATCAAGGTTGGGATCCTCGGGTGCGGTAGCATCTCACTGCATACGAGGATACCATCAGGCTTGAACGTTTCATCCAAATCTCCATTCGCTTAAATCCTCTCGTATGTAGTCGTGAGTGGAAGAACACCAGGGCCAGCCGCTATTCATTCCATCCCTCTGCCAGCCAGAGCATGTCAGCCCTCCAGAACCAGCCCACGAGCCCATGCAACTTGAGAACTCCCGACTGTCCATGGCTGAACGGCAGAGACGGCTGACCCAGAATCTGTGTCTCTACTGTGGAACACCCGGGCATTACATCACTGAATGCCCAGTTCCCCCTTCTCGTCCATTGGTGAGTGCAATCATCCCGTCTCTTAGAAAGATGAAACCACTCACTACTATTGTAATCCTTACTGCTGCCGGTGTGTCTCTTACAGTCTCTTACAGACTCTGGGTCAGCCAGCAACTTTATCTCAGGCTCAAGATCAAGATCAGGATGACAGCCACTCCATCTGTTTATCAAATCCACTCAATAACTGGGAGACCTCTCAGCCACCGACAAGTGCGCATATCTGTGGGTCCTCTACTGCTCAGAGTGGGTCTTCTCCATGAGGAACAACAACATCTGCTGGTTCTGGAGGAATCCACCACTGACATCATCCTAGGGCAACCGTGGTTGGAGCAGCACAATCCCATCATCTCCTGGAGGACAGGAGAAATTCTGAAGTGGGGCGACAGTTGTTTCCCGAATTGCTTCTCTGCACTTCCTGTTCCAGTCTCACCACGTCCTGCGAACCTGTCCACCTGCTCCACGTCGATCGAGAGTCCAGTAGAGAAATGCTCGGTGGAAATCCCAGCCTGTTACGCCCACTTCAGCGACGTCTTTTGCCCCACACGTGCCTCCAAGCTGCCTCCACACCGGCCATGGCCGGTGTCCATGGGACTGTGCCATTGATCTGGGCACAGATCAGTTGACTACTGGTTCCGGGAGAGTGAGAGGGTCTGGGACTCAGCACACCATCAACTGCAGCGCGCCCTTTGCCGATATAGGATGACAGCCGACCTCCACCGTTTAGAAGTTCCACCCTTTCAAATTGGGCAGGAGGTCTGGCTGTCCACTCGGGACATCCGCCTACGTAGGCCATGCAAGAAGCTGAGTCCCAGGTTCATTGGCCCGTTTCCCATCATCCAGCAGATCTAAAAAACTAGGAGTGAACTCGAAGGGCCTCATTTATAAAATGTTGCGTAAAAAACTGTCCTACATTTGATCTTACAGTCAGTTCCAAATATGTGTATGTGTGATTCAGAGAATGAATGTACGCACAAAAAACATGTGTACACCTCTCTTCCAGATCGTAAATAATCTGAAATTGTGCACAGCTGATTGGTTTCAAATCTTCAAACCCCCATTAACATATGAAAGAACACAAGTCAACTGACAAATGCTTTACTTACGGCAAGAATTGCTTAGATTTCCAAACACCTGCAGTTCTCTGACTCTCTGCCATGAGGCAAAGTGCATATGTCTGCTCAGACCCTGACATGGCGCTATAAGCACATCACGTCAAAGACCGTTTTTATAAATATGAACGTTGGCGTGGATATTAGTGTACGGACACTCTACATTCAAATCTGTGCGTACCCATGTTTGATAAATGAGGTGGTAAAAGTGCATTGTACTTCCAAAAGGGGGCGGAGTCTCAACACGCAAAAACTAGCGATAGCTCTGCAAGGTACTGGAGCTCGTGGACAGTGGCGTTTAGGACCTCGTTTTGAAGCTCAGAGTTTGAAGATATAAGCAGGAATCCCCATAAGCTCTTCCACCACTATAATTTTCAAAATACTATTGTTTGTCACATTTCTGTCCTGTATGTTGAGCACATGTGGTGTTATGTTATTTTCTAGCCATGTGCTTTGGGTTATCATGTTTTGGTTATGTCATGTCTCCTGTCTATTGTCCTGACTCCGCCCCTCTTGTCATCTCATTATTGGTTTATTTGCCCCACCCGTCTTCCCTCATTACCTGCCTTGTTTGTAATCTATTTAGTCTCCTTGTGTTTGCTGTGCTGTGCTGGTTTGTTATCTTCTGTTTGGTGTTTGATGTCTCCTGTTTCCCGCTTCATGTGCCTGACCCTGGTATTTTTGTCTTTGGTTGAGTTTGGTTTTCCCCCTCGTGGGTGTTTTTGGTCATTTTATTTTATTATTTAAATAAACCTTCTTCCTGCAATTGAGTCCTCACTCCCTTTTCTGACAGAACGAACCAGCCAAACAAGAGGACTCAGCAGGAGGCGTTTTTTTTGTTGTTGTTGTTGTTGTTTGTTTTTTCCCGTGTCTATGGAGTTTAGCAGAAGGTTACAGGTGATGCAGCAGGTAAACTCGAAATACATCCATCAGCAGGGGGCGGATGTAAGAGAGTTCAGAAATGCCTTCCAATTCCTCATGGAGGTGCATCACCTGGTCCTTAATGAGTCTTCAACCTCTGCCTTGATATGCCTCTCAGCCCGGAGGAGATCAGAGGAATGGGGAGTCTTGGATTCTGGGAGTTTATTGACTGTCTGGACCCCAGTCCTCCTATGACCATGGTCCCTGCTCCGGTGGTCCCTGCTCCAGTGGTCCCTGTTCTGGGGGTCCCTGTTCTGGTGGACCCAGTTCCGGGGGTCTCTAAGTGGAGGAGGAGAAGGAAGGCACCGTCCGTGATGGATCCGGTGGTCCCTGCTCCGGTGGTCCCTGTCGTTCTGCCCGCGCTGCCCAGGCACCCTGCCCTGCTATGGTCTGCCACTGACCAGCGTCCGGAGAGGACTCCGTCCCGTGCACCGAGTCCGGAGAGGGCTCTGTCCCTTGCACCGAGTCCGGAGAGGGCTCCGTCCCGTGCACCGAGTCACATTTGGATGAAACGTTCAAGCCTGATGGTATCCTCGTATGCAGCGAGATGCTACCGCACCCGAGGATCCCAACCTTGATGGTATGTGGTCAGAAGAGATTATTCGTCCACTCTCTAGAAGCGGCTAGAGTGCGAAACTGGAGAGCATACTCATTAACAGTTATGTCATATCTCCTGTCTATTGTCCTGACCTCGCCCCTCTTGTCATCTCATTATTGGTTTATTTGCCCCACCTGTCTTCCCTCATTACCTGCCTTGTTTGTAATCTATTTAGTCTCCTTGTGTTTGCTGTGCTGGTTCATTATCTTCTGTATCATTGGTATGTTGGATGTTCCCTGTTTCCATGCTACCTGTTCTTGCTCCTGTGTTTAGTTTATTTCAATTCCTTTATTTCAGTTTATTTCATTTCCTGCATTTGAGTCCTCACCCCCCTTTTCTCCCAACCGTTCCTGACATTGTCACAGAATGTAGCTTTGAGAGCTTTTCAGGTGAGACTGTAATTGTTTAAACCTCAAATCTGCAGTTTATTTATAAAGATAGTGCCTATTTGAAAAGTTGTGAGGTCCATGCTCAGCGCTTATGTACGCTTTTTTTTTTTTTTTTTCGCTTGTCTATTTCTTATTGTAGAAACTTCTTTCAGCAGTCCCTTGCTGGCTCTTCAGTGGCAGAGATCACCTCAGCAGGCATAGCCCAGTGGAATGGCATGTGGAAGGTTCTGGTATCGGGTGAGCTGGAAAGTCGACTGGCTTGCGGGGATGGACTGGATGACAATGCCTGACGATGCTCTTGTTGACCGCATCAACCAGGAAATTAGAACCATAGAGCATGAGAACATAATTAATAAAGTCTGCAACAGACTTATTGCAGATCTCAGGGGACAACATTTGGAAAAACAAATCATCCAGTCCATCCTGGAAACAAGCATTGACCATCAGATCTTTCCAGCTCACCAAGTGGAAATACTCTAGAAAATCCTCCACATACCACTCCAGTGGATGACCATCCTGCCGGATGTTCAAAAGGTGCTCCTCTACCATCTTCGATTTAGGTCCGGTCATCTGTTACAGGTGTGGTGTTCAGGAACAGGCAGGAGATGCAATTCAATGAATTTTACTTAGAGTAAACTGAAGACAGGCAACAACACAACTTTACATAACAGTGACCAGACAAGAAGTGAGTGAACAAGGGATTACTTAAGTACAAAGACAGATGACTGAATAAACAAAGGGCACAGGTGATACAGGTGATGATAAACTAAACACAGCTGAACAGAACTAGACTAACGAGGGTAACCAAGGAAACAGACAAGTGGTGGGAAACTGAGACAAAGGAACATGTGACCAACGCAAAAACACAACAGAAACAGACAGATATGTAACAGTTTTCATTATTGATTGCATTATTAAGACAAAATTAAAACGTTTAAATCTTTAAACCTCGAATAGGGGCATGTCATTGATTCAGTATGTCATTAAAATCTCACTCTAGCCAGGCCATTCAATTTGGTAAGCCTGCCATATGCTGTACATATGGTATTTGGTATTGGTATTGGTATTTCGTAAATGATGTTTCATTAATAAAGTTCGGGTGGAGCACATTCAAATGATCTATCCAATCAACATGTCATCAGCAATTATCACGTCTATCCTATCAGCATGAGTGGAAGCCTATATATACACACAGTCGACTCATCTACGCTCCTCGACAGTTTTCAGCATCCCTCCACCACCCAGCTCCTCACTCTTGAATGGTTCCTACCACAGCAAGGAGTACAGGGAAGTTCTCTGGATTCGGGCCAAATACCGAGCTCGGAGCGCTCTCTTCTGACAGCACGCCAAATATGCATACCATTTACTCTGACTTATTTGTAAGTGTGAACTTGTGAAGTGCACTATGATTATGGAAAAACTAAGTGAACGGGAAGGTGGTGTTGTCGCTGTTTATTGTGGTATGCTTGGTACTACACAGAGATCAGGAAACCAGTGTACTTTTTCATAATTTGACACTTAGTGGTCTCTATGCGACGCTAGTGTGTTCTACTAGTTTCAGCCCTACTAGTTACTAGTTGCATGTTCATGTCCAGCTCCACGTTGTTTAAATATCAAATGCACTGGCGCATCTGTTCACCCATGGGCATCTGGTCTGAACACCAGGTGTGTTCAGGAGCATTGTTGGAGCGTTGCTATTGTGAGGAACTGAAAATGTCAGTATTTTATGTGTCACTTAAAGGGCACGTTAGTAATATGTGCCTATAGGTGGTGTATTATGAGCATACACTCTGCTTATTACACACACACAGGGACGCACAGCAGCAGCACACACACATTTTTAAATATTAAAAATAAAAGGATTCCTCTCTGGAGAAATGCTGAGAACAACAGCAACTCAGCCATTAAGTGGTAGGCCACGTAAAATCACAGAGCGGGGTCAGCGCATGCTGAGGGTCACAGTGCGCAGAAGTCACCAACTTTCTGCAGAGTCAATAGCTCCAGACCTCCAAACTTCTGTGGCCTTCAGATGAGCTCAAGAACAGTGCGTAGAGAGCTTCATGGAATGGGTTTCCATGACCTAGCAGCTCATCCAAGCCTTACATCACCAAGTGCAATGCAAAGCGTGGGATGCAGTGGAGTAAAGCACGCCGCCACTGGACTCTAGAGCAGTGGAGACGTGTTCTCTGGAGTGACCAATCACGCTTCTCTGTCTGACAATCCCATGGACGAGTCTGGGTTTTGCGGTTGCCAGGGGAACGGGACTTGCCTGACTGCATTGTGACAAGTGTAAAGTTTGTTGGAGGGGGGATTTATTATACATGGATGAGTGAGTTTGGTGTGGAGGAACTTGACTGGCCTGCACAGAGTCCTGACCTCAACCCGATAGAACACCTTTGGGATGAATTAGAGCGGAGACTGCGAGCCAGGCCTTCTAATCTCTAGGCCTTTCCTCTTTTAATAGTATCACAAACAAACAAATCAATTAGAGGAAGAGCATTTTCCTGTGTGAGTTTGCAATAGCTTTTCTAAACAGTCAGGGAAACAGACACTGTTTAAGTCTAGACTGATTACCCATGAACAGTTAATTTTAACTTGGTGGAGCAGAGGCCTGGGAGTTTCTGGCGATGCAAGGGTGACTTCTGGAGGGCCGAGGAGAGCTGGTGATTCAGGAGGTCTTAGTAAAAGGCTCACAAAAAGCAAACCAAAAAATTGCTCTAAAACATAGACACCTTTAGGAAATAAGTAAAGAAATAAGAACTAATATGCAAATGTATTAAAAAAACTGGTGACAGACTTTTTGTCCTTGTTTATAATATATATATATATATATATATATATATATATATATATATATATATATATATATATATATATATATATATATATATAAGCCTATTCCTATAAGCACTCTTCTTGGCCAAAGGAGCTCTGAACCTGATGGGAATCGATAAGAGTCTGAATAGATTAGCATAATCAGAATCGCTAAAACTCAACAACAATACCCAACCCTACTACTGAGGACACCAATTACACCTTACAAATAATAGATTGTATGTACATTTGTGCATTTGGCTTTTATCCCAAGCGACACTACACTGAAGGCATACAGCTGATACATTCCCTGTGAACTGAATCCATGTATGAGCTGCAGGAATACTGCATTTTGGATGGTTACTAAAATCCATAGAAGCATATAGCATATTAACATAATAAATAATTTGTGACTTTTCTTAGGTTGTTTTTTTTTTTTTTTTTTGGCACTAAAAGTTATTCGAACACACTTAATTTAAACGCCATTTAATTACTAAAATATTGAAGACAATTGCATGAATTTTAGATACAGTACAAGCACACGTTTTAAAGAATCACAAACAAGGTTTATAAGGATACAGAGATGGCCATGTTTAAATACTTGTTGGACATATATGTTCATGAGCAGTATAATCGATATGTACAATTGTGCTCGTTCACAATCTGTATCACTATTTGTAAATCATGTTGTCCACTTCTCTTTTCTGGCTTTCATGAAGATTCTTTAGTGGACCTGTATGAGAGACTGAAGAAACGAGCAAAAAACAAACAACTGTAATTGTTTTGTGTGATAAACACGTTTTATATAAAAAGTGACTTTTTCATGAAAAATTACAGCTCTTAGTATAATTCCACTCCAGGGATCCCATTCTAAAACAAATTTTAGCCATTATTATTTTTGTCATACTTTGTTTTATTGTAATCCCTGCTGTGATGAAGAGGACACTATTCTATTCATAAATGTATTACAGACAGGAAATAATCAGATGTTTGATATGGCATTAGGCTGGGGATGCTATTGACATGACAACACTAGCCCAGCACTTTTGCATCTTTCTCTCTCTCTCTCTCTCTGAGCTTTGTTCCTGTTTCGAAACATGTTATTACAACATTTGTGACAGATTTTCCGATTTATGCTGCCCAAGTAAAACAAAAAAAGCCAAAATCTCTAACCACAGTAAAATCATTACATGTGCTATAGTTACTGACATAAGTAAAAGTATACTTCAGAATATCAGTTCAAATTATTAAAGTATTTTTAATAATTTGATAGATAACACATGAACACAACTAAACATTATGGTTGAGTAAATTGTACAATAATTTGTTGTCAGTTTGTATATGTGGTTGAAGCTGTTGTAAGCAATTTCCAGTAGTGGCTTAGCCGATTTATCAGCATTATATCTCACGTCCTGGTGTCATTAGTCCATGCCGTTAAAGTGCCACATCCAGTTTTGGTTCAAAGTTGAATGTACAACTTACAATTGTAGCACCTGCCACATTATTATGGCACATCCAGACATTACTGGCACATGCCACTGTATTCTGAGAAATGTGGTGATACGTGGCTATACTGACATAGATGGGTTCAGATACAAGATTTGTTTTTCCACCTATAAAGCTGTCAATAATATTGTTATTACTTATGGGAAAATGTCATCTGCAAAAGTAAACTGTGCCAAAAGTTCAGCATAACTTGTTAAACAAGAAAAACTGGGAAACCATTATTGAAAGTGTAGATTTAGATTAGGAAGGTGGAAATGGTTATTACATAAAATGTCCTATAGGGGGAGAGCACTGATTATTAAAAATCTGGTAGCCTCTTCACTGTGACAGATTATTTGTTTAGAGCCTCCTGTTGGGGTCCTGGAAACAAATAGAGGTTAGGATGATTAATTTGTTTCGAGATAAATTACATTGGAAGATAAATACATTTCAAAGGCAAAAGGTGGGCCAAAAGGTCTTTTTTCACCAAAGAGCCATTTTCTTGTTTTTGTTTTTTTAAATTTATTTTAATGCAATTTTTTTTTTCGAAAGAGCCAATGCAAAAACTGTTGTAACCTTTGTTCCCTGATGGAGGGAACAGAGACGTTGTGCTGAACTACAGACACTAGGGGTTGCTCTTGAGACTCCCAATGACATCTGATGTATTCAGAAAAGGCAAATGGAATTGGCGAGTGAAATTTGCATGTCTGGCCACTCCCAGGACATGCAGGTATAAAAGAGGGCCAGCATGCCTCACTCGTTCAGGTTTGTGCTGTGGACAAACCAAGTCAGCGGCAGTTCAGAGTTGTGGCAAGAGGGTTACAACAGTAACCAAGACATTGAGCGGATTAATACACATATGGGACCGCCATTAGGGAATAACACATATGAAACACTTAACCCAAATGTGAGGACTCAGCTGAGAAGAGACATAACCACAGGAAATAGGTCTGGTAATGAGTTACTCCGCCAAACTTAACTACATGTGCCATCAACATGTGCTAAATGATGAAGAAATTGTGGTCCAAGCTTTACCAATCATGGGATTGACTTTATTTGGACCTAAACATTTTTCCCATTTTCACCTCAGAGACGGGAAAAGCACAGGCAAGCAATACACCCACATTCTGAAAAAAGTAGCAAATTCAATGACTGACGTGAATGAATTAGGCCAGAATAAGGATGGACTAAGGATAGAATAGCTCTAGCTATTGTAATGCTATAAAACTGAGCCGTGAAAAGCCAGAAAAGATTGTGTGATTTCATCTGCATGTTTATACCATCACCTGAATTGTGCATAGCTTTTTGGGGAGTCGTGGCCTACTAGTTAGAGAGTCAGACTTGTTCGATTCTCAGTAGTGACAGGGAAATGTAGTTGGGGGAGTGAATGAACAATGCTCTTCCACCCCAAATACCCACGACTGAGTTGCCCTTGAGCAAGGCACCTGAATCGCTCCCCGAGCGCCACAGCAAATGGCTGCCCTTTGCTCCGGGTGTGTGTGTCCACAGATTCACAGTGTGTGTTTGTGTTCACTATTCATTGCTCCTAATTTGTGTGCACTAACTTGGATGGGTTAACTTCAGAGGACCAATTCTGAGTATGGGTTACCATACTTGGCCTTCACATCACGTCACTTCACGTGTTGCAATATCATAACTTGATGAGTGCAGTGAAAGTCTTCATATGAACCTCCTTACAATGGCATTCAAAACCAGTTGTCTAAGATCATCTGTTGGTATATTATGAAATCTCGCAAAAGCGTTGGGTGTAACCAGGGATTATGAGGGATCACTTGCAAAGTTACCATTTGATCCCTAAAAGGGGTAGTGGGAACCTTAGGCACATAGCCAGGCAGGATCTCAGGACCATATGAGAGTCTGCTGGTCCAAAATCTAGGGACATTTTGTTAATGGAAAGGGCTTATAGGTCCCCCACCCTCTTCAAGATTCAAGATTCAAGAGTTTTATTTGTCACATACACAGTTATATACAAAATATACAATAGAATATACTGTAGAATTATAAATAATCAAGTCAAGTAGAAAAAAAGTAAAAAATAAAAATAAAGAAGTGGAATAAAATAAGTGACGTAAACTGTGCAGTGAGTAAACTGTAGACTTATAAATATGTGGTTAACAAATGTATAAAGAGTATAATGTGCAAACAGGTTTATAACAGGTTGTTACACAGTAACAACGAGAACAGAACAGACAGTGCAGTGCAATATCAGTGTATCGATGGTCACGTAATGTTAAGTGACTGAGTTCAGGAGTCTGATGGCCTGGGAGAAGAAGCTCCTCCTGAGTCTCTCAGTTTTGGCCATCAGGCTTCGGAAGCGCTTACCAGATGGCAGCAGCGTGAAATGAGGGTTTGCAGGGTGATTAGAGTCCTTGATGATCTTAGTAGCTCTACCTTTGCAGCGTTTGGTGTAGACGTCCTGCAGAGACGGGAGAGCTGACCCTGAGATATGCTCGGATAAGCGCACGACTCTTTGCAGGGCTTTGCGGTCATGACTGGTGCTGTTCCCATACCACGCTGTGATGCACTGAGTTAATACACTTTCTATCGCCCCTAAATAGAAAGTTTTCAGGATAGCTGGTGAAACCCTGAATTTCCTCAGCTGGCGCAGGTGGTACAGTCTTTGCCTGGCTTTTTTCACCTGTGTCTGAATGTGAGCAGTCCAGGTCAGGTCCTCAGAGATGTTTACACCCAGGTACTTGAAGCTGCTCACTCTCTCTACTGGTGACCCGCTGATCATGAGGGGGGAGTATGTCCGTTGCTGTCTCTTCCTGAAGTCCACAATCATGAAGGAGGTGGGGACCACAGATGTAGCGAGGGACTCATTAAAGATAGATGTAAACAACCCGGCGAGCTGATCAGCACAGGACCGCAGAACACGGCCTGAAATACCATCTGGCCCAGCAGCTTTCTCTGACGCGCCACTTGGCGGAGTCACGCTGCCGCAATTACAGTCAAAGCAGTCGAAAGAGTTTAACTCATTCACAAGCGACGGATCAGCTCTGACCTCTGCAGAGGATTTAGATCCAAAAGAGCAGATGGACCTCAGACCCTGCCACATGCACCGCGAGTCGTTGAGTTGGAAATGAGACTCCATGCGATCCCTATAACGGAGCTTTGTGGCTTTAACTGCATGCCGCAAAGCATAGCAGGGCGATCTGTATTCAGTCATATTCCCCGTTAGGAGACCGCGTTGTAAGCGGCAGTGCGTGTGTTCACTGCAGTGCGGATTGAATTGTCCACCCACGGTTTCTGATTTGAGAAGGACGTTATTGTTATTGTTTGTGTGGCTTGCTCTGTAAGCGTGTTGATGAAGAAAAGCGCCACATCCGTGAACTCGCTGACGTCAGATGAACTCGCCCGGAACATGTCCCAGTCGACGTCATCCAGAGCTGTCTGTAGCGCGGTCTCTGAGTGGGCTGACCAGCGCTTAACTTCCCGCCTCCCTGGGGGTTCCTGAACGAGCCTTTGTTTGTATTCAGGTGTGAGGAAAATGGCGGCATGATCCGATTTGCCAAAAGCTGGAAGTGACCGCGCTTTATAGGCGTTCTTAAACGGAGAGTAGCAATGATCCAGTGTGTTTGCTCCTCGTGTAGGACAGGAGACGTGCTGGTGAAAGTTTGGCAAGACTTTCTTTAGGTTTGCTTTGTTAAAATCACCCGCGACGATGAAAGCAGCATCAGTGTGTTTGTTTATGAAGCCGCTGGTAACATCATAAAGGCCAGATAAAGCCAGCCCTGTGTCTGCCTGTGGTGGAATGTAAACAGCGGTCGCGATGACCGCAGAAAACTCCCTCGGCAGATAGAATGGGTGGCAAATGATTGTTAAATGTTCCAGATGAGGCGAGCAGGACCGCGAGAGAATGGTGATGTTCCTGGGGTCGCACCATTTCTTGTTGATCATGAAGCATACTCCACCACCTTTGGATTTACCGGCCTCGGCTGTTCTGTCCATCCGAAAAACAGAGAAGTTCTCCGACGGCGTCACAGCTGTGTCCGGGACCGCGGGCGTGAGCCATGTTTCGGACAAACAAAAGATGTTACAGTCTCTCATGTCCCGTTGAAAACTTATCCTGGCTCTAAGATCGTCCATCTTATTCTCCAGGGATTGAACATTTGCGAGCAGAATGCTCGGGAGAGGAGGGCTGAATGCCCTTTTCCTCAGTCTGTTGCGGATCCCCGCGCGTTTCCCATGGTGTTTCTTGATTCTTCGCCGTCGACTCTGGCCATTGTTCAACTCGGTGTTCCGAAGGATCTCAGATGGCCACAGAGGATCGGCGAAAGTGTCCTGAAACAGTCCAGTGTAGAGGTAACCAATGTCCAAAAGAGTTTTGCTGTCATAGCAGATCAATGCAGTTGATAAGTTTGTAAAAATTGAGAGCAAAAGAAAGTAAAATAGTAAATAAAAGCACAGTCTTCGTGGAGTGACCTGAACGGCGACCGAACACGGCAACGCCATCTTGGAAAAGATGCTGAGTGCAGTCAGGAGCCGCCTTCATAAGGCGCAATCATCAAGACCTGTTCTGCGTCCTCCCTGACCTTGCACAGGGTGTGTGCAATGAGGCTCAATGGGGGAAATGTGTACTTGCCCCTGGGCCAGCTGTATGCCAGTGCATCCATGCTGAGTGGGCCCCAGTCAGGGTATACCACAGAGGACAATAAGAGGATTCTTGGGAGGTGAACAGGTCTACCTGTGCCTGGCCGAATTGACTCCAAATCAGCTGGACCATCTGGGGCTCTCCACTCTCCTCTGAGCATAACATTTCACGAGTGCGAGTCTACTGAATGTCACACGAAATGCGAGTCACTCGCAGAGACTTCAGTCTCTATTGACTCCATAACCCCTATGTGCTGAAAACACGTAGCTTGCTCCGCATGTTCTCTTTTGAAGAGGCTGAGACAGTCGAGGGATTGGGGCCTTGTCGTGGCTCATCACGCTTACCTGATCCTGGAGCTGGAGCAGAGCTGGTGCAGCAGAATGTGTGGAGGCAATGTATTTGCGTCCATTCAGGCTCTGCTGCCAATGTTAAGTGCCTGGCCATTGTGATAACGAGAGGTATTAGCACCGTGTGTGTGACCCTGGGAAAGAGGAAATTGCTGGTAGAGAGCCCCAATCACTGCTGACCTATTCAGAAAAGGCCAATGAAATTGGCGAGTGAAGTTTGCAGATCGTCACTGAGATCGCCGCTGAAGCACCCAGGGGAATTAGGAGAGAGAAACCACTGATGTGTGCTGTATGGTCCGGCCACGAGATAGAGGTGAATGGATTTGCTTCTCTGAATTATGAAGATGCTGCATTCAGCTCAGAAGAACATAATTGTTTTCTGAACTTAAATGACTGAAGCTGGCCCTCTTTTATACCTGGATGTGACCAGACATGCAAATTTCACTTGCCAATTCTAATCTCTGAATACGTCAGAGGTGATTGGGGCTCTTAAGAGCAACCCCTAGTTTTGGTATTTCGACACAACGTCGAAAGTGACTGGCAGAAAAGGAACCTTATTTAGGTCCATAGCCAAACACAAATACAACAAAGCAAAAAACAATAGGTAAATCACACCTGTACATTTCTGGGACTCACAACCCAAAGTTTTTGTAGGGAAGAGGCAAGGATCTATTTGCAGCAATAATTTATTAGACAAACACATAAAGATAATCCAAAGGGGGAAAGCAGATGACAATAATAATAAAAAAATAAAAAAAACAATTAAAATATAAATTCAAAGAGGAAGACAACAATCCAACGGGGAACAGGAAACACAACAGCTTTACAAAGGGATGTAAAGACAACAACCAAGAAACATAGACTGAAACAGAGGGGTATATATACACAGGGTAACAAGAGGCTAACAAGGGACAGGTGTAATAATATGTTACTATAGTGACTAACAATGGTAACTAAGGAAACAAAGGCAAAGAGGGACTAGACCACAGGGGAAAAAAAAAAAAAAAAAAAACAGATACAGTAAGACAACAGAATATCAAAATAAGAGTCCTTGAACACAAAACATCCAAAAAAAAGGGGGAAATGTGACAACCACATTCTCTGCAAACCCCTGCTGCGTGAACTAGACTGGACAACTAGTTCACAAACATTCTATAATGTCCGGCCAGCCCCAGGAACTATCTCACCTCCTTTTTGGTATTAGGTCTTGGACAGGTCGCAATCACTGACGTTTTATCAATTTGTGGGTGCACCTGCCTATGACCCAAGTAGAAGTCCAGATACCATAATTCCACTCACCCAACTGCACACTTCTACACGTTCGTCATTAGCCCAGCCCCCCTCAGTTATCTCAAGACAAACTGCAGATGTTCTAGATGCCAGATGGGCAGCAGCATATGCAGAGTGTGGACGGAGGATCTTGTCCATGAGATGCTGAAAGGTGGATGGCTCCCTGAAAAGCCTGAACAGAAGCGTAATGAATTAGTGTAATCTGAAAGGCTTAGTGAAGGTTGTTTCTTTTCTTTAGATAAAGGTGATATGGGGATCTGCCAAATCCAGTGTTAAATCCAGTGTTGAATAAAACGGCATTGGATATGCGTTGAACGATGACGGCATTCACCTTGCAGTACTCCAAAACCTCTCAAAACCTGATCGAGGCATTCATATTAAAACTATCGGCATTAAAACTGTTGGGCTTGTACATCTTAACCGTGTGGCTCATCTCTGATGTCCTGTTTTGCATCATTCTTTGATGAATCAAGGTTTGGTTACAGCCTGAATCCACCAAAGCTTGATATGTACCCCCTATTATTTAGAGGTATTTGGTCCTGCCCGGCTTGATTGATGGTGGTGGTCGAGGAGGGATGTTTGGAAGACCTGGGGAAAGGGCCAGGATGAGATAGCAGGGGAAGATAAAGAAGAAGGGAGATGTGTGGAGAGAGAGACAGGAGGATGAGGCTCACTGACCTCTGGACAAGCCACCAGATGATCCAGACTGGTTCAATGACATCAGGTGGTGGCACTGGACCCACTTTGTGGAAGCTGAGTTACAAACTGTTCCAGCACCACAAGGTTGATGATTCCCTCAATGTCATGACCCTCTGCCATCAACCACTTACAGCAGGTGTCCCGGAGCTATTGGGCCATTACGAAAGGCCAGCTGCTCTCCCCTAGCCCCACTGACTGGAAGAAACGCTGATGGTCTCTAAGAGGTGGGGCAGGCATGTATTATGATACCAAGCAGGGTAGCTGGTCTCGGAGCCCTGCCCAGCTCTACAGCACCCCACAATTTTCCAATGTAAATCTGTGGTGAAAAGTGGAAGTGCAGTGCGCTCTAATTCAGAGCCATTGGGGCAGATTTCAGCTGCCCCACTTATTTTCATGTTACGTTACATAAACCTCGCTCCAGACCAATACAACATCAATCCGCTATGTGTATATTAGTCTGCATTAGGTCAGTAACATGTCTGTTCTTCTTATGTAGAGTAGCATATCCAATTAATGAAAGTATAAATCCTTTAGTTTAAGCATGCTTGTGTGAATAGCCTTTATATAGTTCTGTTGTGTTTGTTTTATGTTTGAGAATACACATGGCTTTCTTTTCCTCACTGGAATTCCTCCAAAACTTGTAATATTTTAAAACAACATACAGAAGCAATAAATAGCACATTAAGGCAATTCTAAGATAGCATTCTATGTGTGTCGTCTGTACTTAAAGCCTGTCAATCAACATTGGAGCACCACCCTCAGGCTGAATAACACAACCTCTGCCAAAAGTATTTAGAGATTACAATACAAGTTACAAGTTACAAGTTATTTTATTTGTCATTACACATGTACAAGTACAGTATAACGAAATGAGTTTGGAGCAAGCCTCCGGGCCGCAGCCGATTAGTCAGGCGCCGCCACACGCTCTCCAGAAATACAAGAATGCAGTTTAGCAAGCATTACATAGCAAAACACAACAAAACATCAACAAAACATAAACATAAACATAAACATAAACATGACACAGTACACGTGGTCACGTGATGGGATTTTTTGTATGGACTGGGGGAGGAGATAGATAAAGACAGGCAGACGGTTGTAGTGGGATCGGGTTAGGTTTGTGTATGGTGCGAGTGAGTCTGTGAGAATGTTAGCCATAACTTCAGATGTTTTCGAGTTCAGTTCTATGGTTTGTCCTTGAAGGGAGATAAGGCAGTGCACAGGGGAAGAAAGCAGACAGCTGCCCGGCTGCCCGGCTGGACTCCCAACCGAGAGATAGGGACCAAGTGAGGTTCGTTGGGCTAGTTGATTAGGTCAGGCAAATACAATTTATTATTTTTTAATCCATTTGATGATCTTCGGTAATTTGTCCGGATCATAATCAATCAATCAGATCTGGTCCTCAGCGTTTCGCGTCCGGTCTGTGCAGTTTCCCTAGACATTACGTCCAGCCTCATGGCCAGACCGGTTACAGTCCGTAAAGTTCACCGATCTGACCCCCGATGGAGCCCACTCTTCCCTGCGTATCCGCAGTCCGGACTGCGTTGTTACGGTTCAGTTCCTCAATTCCTATCACTTTCTGATCTAATTCCTTCAAACGGTCACACACAACCCCGAAGCATTCTTTAATTTCTACAGACAGCGGCTGGGTGAATTTGCTTGCAGCTGTCTTACCAATCTTCCGATAGGTCAGGGCAATCCCAAAGCCAAAGAATAGGAACCCCGCCAACAATAATCCAATCATGTATAAATCTTCCGCATCCTCCACGGACAGAGCCTCCAGGCACAGGACTTGCCAGTTGTTCCATGCGTCCCTCACGTACCCTGCGGCAAAGGTCCCGTCCGGGCAGGTGGGTTCTCCCGGGGCACCCTTCCTTAGTGAGAAAATCTTGTCGATCGCGCTGATTGACCAGTTAATCAATTCCATTTCAGTATTTTCAGGAGTCCAGCAAAGCAGCAGTCAGAGAGAAAGAGAAGAGACGAAACACTAGACAAAACAAAACAGCGCAAGAGCACAGCGGGAGCAGAGAGAAAACACGTCTGCACGGATTGAAGGACAGATCAGGAATATAATTCTTACAAAATGTTTATCATAAACTAGTGCTAAGACCCAGAATGTGCCCTACTTAAATTCACGGTCAGAAGCCACTACTGCAATGGGGAGAGACGCACTAGCCAATCTGGCACACTGGAAATCTGGCTCGTCCTGTGGACCAGTCTTCATTGGTCACATGATTGTTGTCTGCTCGCTTGTGTCTGCCATGTGGTTTGAATTTGGTGCTCTGCCTCGTTGACTCTAAATCCTTGGTTTTTCTTATATTAACTTTATAAACAAATATTTTCTCCTTTTATAGCGGGTGAACATATCCTAGATAGTATTCTATATCTGAAACAATCAGATTGTTCCCGAACATCTGCTACTAGCCATAGCCCGTGGTCTTGCATATTGCTCGCTTTGTTTACACTCGTAAAACTCAAGAAATTACTGCATATCTGTTCTAATGGCGAATAAATCAGATATTTGTCTACCTTTGAGTGCAGGTGAGGACATGTTTGAGCTGCATGCGGTGCAGTTGGAACTGGAGGCTTTGGAGAAACAGATACACAACCTCCTAGAGAGACAGGCCACTCTCAGGGACCGATGATCAGCACTAGAGACATCGCAGACTGGCGCTCACAAGTCCGTAGTAAGTAATGTTATCACTCCGATCTACTCTACTCCGTGTGTTTCTCTGCTCAGGGCTTGAGCACCCAGAACATGATCATCCCAGGCCTCCTTCACTCCGGCGCCGACACACCACGGGCCCTGGGTGATTCAGCAGCGGAAGAGCCAGGCCTCGGGCGAGGACCTCTCCTCCTCCGCTGCCCCCGGTCTTCAAGATCTCCACCCGAAACCGCTTCTCCCCTCTTCTCGAGACGGAACGCGATGCTGTGATCATCGGCAACTCCATTGTCCATGCTACCTCAGCTAAAGGTAAGGTGCGCAGTCACTGTTTTCCTGGTGCTTGTGTTCTCGATGTCGCTGCGCAGGTACCGGCGATCCTAAATGGTGACGAGAGCATCGGTGCTGTTGTGCTGCATGCCACGACAAGGATCATCATGCCCAGACCGCTTCCCACATGCAGACGAAGACATGAAAGATTCAGTAGATTATTTGCTCTAAATGAATGGTTAATGTCATGGTGTAATGAACACAAGCTGCTCTTTGTAAATAATTGGAATCTTTTCTGGGAGCGGCCTAGGCTTTTCCATGCTGATGGCCTGCACCCCAGCAGGATCAGAGTGGATCTTCTGTCGGATAACATCTCCAAGACGCTATGCACCGTATGAGTAGTAAGTCAAACTTCATTGGACAGTCCCTGTTCTGTAGCGCATTGTATAGAAACTGTGTCTATTCCTTGAATATTGAGGTCAAAATCCTCTATAGGTTATAGAGAAAATCTAATCATTATTAAACCAGATAATCTTAAAAGAAATGAACAAAAACATTTTCTAAAACTAGGTTTCCTTAACATTAGATCGCTCACACCTAAAGCAGTTATTGTAAATGAAATGATCACATAATAACTTTGACATACTCTGACTGAAACCTGGCTTAAACCTAATGATTATTTCAGTCTTAATGTGTCTACTCCACCAGGCTACTGTTAATACGCACAAGCCCCGTCTGATTGGTCATGGCGGCGGTGTTGCAACTATCTAGAGAGATATTCTAAATGCTACTCAGAAAACAGGACACAGGCTTAATTCGTTTGAAGTGCTTGTGCTAAATGTTACACTCTCAGATATAAGAAAAAAAATTCCTATTATCTTTGCTTTGGCAACCATATATAGACCACCAGGGCCCTATGTTGCAGATTTTCTCTCAGACCTATTGGTCACTGTCACTAAAGCACTGATTGTCGGTGATTTGAACATTGCACAAATGATGCGCTAGGGGTTGCGTTTAGAGACTTATTTAACTTTTGGGGTCAAGCAAAATGTGACTGGGCCCACTCATCATTTTAATCATACATTAGATTTAATTATATCACATGGAACCGATCCTACTGATATAGACATCATACCGCAAAGTATTGATGTCACTGATCACTACCTTGTAATGTGCACACTGCGTACTGCTGATATTTACCATACTGCTCCGCGTTATCGACCAGGTAGAACAATTCTCCCAAACACTATAGATAAACTCACAAATAACCTGCCAGATTTATCTCAGCTGCTCAGTGTACCCAAATGAACTAGAGGAAATGACTAGCAGTATGAGTAACACTTTCTCTAGTACATTGGATTGCATTGCACCGATCAGATTAAAAAAGGTTAGAGAGAAAAGTACCGCACCGGGGTACTACAACAGTATTGCTCACGCTATCAAGAGAGAAACTCGTAATCTAGAGCGCAAATGGAAACAAACTAATTTAGAGATCTTCAAAATCGTGTGGAAAGAGATATACGTTTACAGCTAAATAAACGTATCATTGCTTCCAAATCAACAACATGTTTTTTAGATCCAATACCCACTAAACTACCGAAAGAGTTGTTGTGTACCGAAACACTGTAGCAGAATATTATTAATTCATTTTTATCTCTAGGTCATGTTCCAAGACCGTTCAAGATGGCAGTTATTAAACCTCTCATTAAGAAACCACAACTAGATCCAGACGGATTAGCAAATTACAGACCCATTTCAAATCTTCCATTTCTGTCTAAAATACTAGAAAAAATTCTGTCTGCTCAATTGTGCTCTTACTTACAAGAAAACGATATCTATGAAAGATTTCAGTCTGGATTCAGACCCCATCATAGCACAGAAACTGCACTTGTTAAAATTACAAATGATTTACTCTCAGCTGCTGACCGAGGCTGTATCTCAATACTAGTTTTACTTGATCCTAGTGCCGCATTCAACACCATAGATCATAAAATACTCTTAGATCATCTACAAAATTACACTGGTATTCAGGGACAGGCATTAAACTGGTTTAGATCGTAATCTGTCTATTTAAACAGAGAAAAATATAAGATAACGTCAGTAAATTATGGATCTGTCTTAGGCCCTCTGTTATTTTCAATATATATGCTGCCACTTGGTAATATTATAAGAAAACATGGAATTAGTTGATACTCAGTTATATATTTCAGCACGACCAGATTAAATTTCTAAATGATCCAAGCTGACAGAGTGTGTTAAAGATATAAAATATTGGATGACCTGTAATTTTCTCCTATTAAATTCAGATAAGACAGAGGTATTACTTATTGGACCAAAAACCTGTACACAGAACCTCTTAGAATATAATTTGCACTTAGAAGGATGTACTGTTACTTCATCCTCTACAGTTAAAGACCTGGGTGTTATATTAGATAGCAACTTGTCTTTTGGAAATCATATGTCAAATGTTACAAAAACAGCCTTCTTCCACCTCAGAAACATCGCTAAGCTACGGAACATGCTATCTGTCTCTGATGCAGAAAAGTTAGTTCATGCATTCATGACCTCTAGACTAGATTACTGTAATGCATTACTAGCTGGCTGTCCTGCCTCCTCAATAAACAAGCTACAATTAGTCCAAAATGAGCTGCTAGAGTTCTTACTAGGTCACGAAAATATGATCACATAACACCAATTTTAACATGCCTACACTGGTCCCAGCGCTGAAGTAAAGACAGCAACTCCCAGAATGCACTTGCTTCCTGCCCTACGAGGCCACTCCCAAAGCCACTGCTACTGGTTCACTGGATCCCTTGCCCACCGCGGCACCGCCTCCACCGTTTTCATTTTCATAATAATAAAATAATTTAGTTCAGTTAGAGAACAGACACTACAACTGAACGTGTCTGCTCAATATAATGTGAGTGAGCCGAGCGAGTGTCACGGCACAAACGCAGCAGGAGTCAGATTACATTCATCACGAGAGAAAAGAGTTGGAAGAGACAACTCCAACTCCTGCAAGCACTTCAGATGACCATCACCTGTGAAGAGACGACTCAACTCCTGCGAGAACTTCAGATGACCATCACCTGTGAAGCGACGGCTCAACTCCTGAGAGGACTTCAGATGACCATCACCTCATCTGACGTCAGCGAGTTCACAGATGTGGCACTTTGCTTCATCAACACGCTTACAGAGCAAGCCACACAAACAATAACAATAACGTCCTTCTCAAATCAGAAACCGTGGGTGGACAATTCAATTTGCGCTGCAGTGAACACACGCACTGCCGCATACAACGCCAGTCTCCTAACAGGGAATATGAATGACTATAAGTCATCCTGCTATGCTCTCCGACGCGCAGTTAAAGCCGCAAAGCTCCGTTATAAGGATCGAGTGGAGTCTCATTTCCAACTCAACGACTCGCGGCACATGTGGCAGAGACTGAGGACCATCTGTGCTTTTGGATCTAAATCCTCTGCAGAGGTCAGAGCTGATCCGTTGCTTGTGAACGAGTTAAACTCTTTCTACGCTTGCTTTGATTGTAATCGCGGCAACGCGACTCCGCGAAGTGACGCATCAGAGGGAGTCACTCAGAGCAGCAACAATCACGTGATCTCTGTCTCGGAGGATGAAGTTTGGAGGGCACTCAAGCGTGTGGACATCAGGAAAGCTGCCGGGCCAGATGGTATTTCAGGACGTGTTCTGCGGTCCTGTGCTGATCAGCTCGCCGGGTTGTTTACATCTATCTTTAATGAGTCCCTCGCTACATCTGTGGTCCCCACCTCCTTCAAAAAATCCACCATCATCCCTGTCCCTAAGAACAGTAAACCCTCTTGCCTAAATGACTATCGTCCAGTGGCTCTCACGTCTATAGTCATGAAGGTCTTTGAGAGACTCATTAAAAACACAATTTGCTCCTTTATTCCTGACACTTTGGACCCTCTTCAGTTTGCCTATCACCCCAATAGATCGACTGAAGATGCCATCTCTCATGTCCTCCACTCCTCCCTCACTCACATCGACAGCAAAAGTGGGAACTACGTAAGGCTGCTATTTATTGACTATAGTTCAGCCTTTAACACCATAGTTCCCATCAAGCTAACCGCCAAACTCCTGGATCTCGGCCTGAATTCTTCTCTCTGCCACTGGATTGAGGACTTCCTCACTGGCAGGCCTCAGGTGGTGAGAGTAGGCCAGTTCACCTCCACCTCCATCACCCTGAGTGTGGGAGCTCCACATGGTTGTGTCCTGAGTCCCCTGCTCTACTCTCTCTACACACATGACTGTTTGTCCACACACAGCTCCACCTCTATCATCAAATTTGCTGATGATACTGTTGTCCTGGGCTTCATTTCCAACAACAATGAGACGGCATACTTGGACGAGGTGGAGCATGTTGGCAAGACCAAAGAACTGATTGTGGACTTCAGGAAGCGACAGCAACGGACATACTCCCCCCTCATGATCAGCGGGTCACCAGTAGAGAGAGTGAGCAGCTTCAAGTACCTGGGGGTAAACATCTCCGAGGACCTGACCTGGACTGCACACATTCAGACACAGGTGAAAAAAGCCAGGCAAAGACTGTACCACCTGCGCCAGCTGAGGAAATTCAGGGTTTCACCAGCTATCCTGAAAACTTTCTATTTAGGGGCGATAGAAAGTGTATTAACTTCTTCAGGGACTTCAGATGACCAACACCTGTGAAGAGACAGCTCTAACTCCTGCAAGGACTTCAGGTGACCAACACCTGTGAAGAGACGACTCCAACTCCTGCAAGGACTTCAGATGACCAGCACCTGTGAAGAGATGACTCCAACTCCTGGAGGACTCCAGATGACCAACACCTGTGAAGAGACAACTCCAACTCCCGCGAGAACTTCAGATGACCAACACCTGTGAAGAGACAGCTCTAACTCCTGCAAGGACTTCAGATGACCAACACCTGTGAAGAGACGGCTCTAACTCCTGCAAGAGACCAACACCTGTGAAGAGATGACTCCAACTCCTGCAAGGACTTCAGGTGACCAACACCTGTGAAGAGACAGCTCTAACTCCTGCAAGGACTTCAGATGACCAACACCTGTGAAGAGACAACTCCAACTCCTGGAGGACTTCAGATGACCAACACCTGTGAAGAGACAACTCCAACTCCTGCAAGGACTTCAGGTGACCAACACCTGTGAAGAGATGACTCCAACTCCTGCAAGGACTTCAGATGACCAACACCTGTGAAGAGACGGCTCTAACTCCTGCAAGAGACCAACACCTGTGAAGAGACAACTCCAACTCCTGCAAGGACTTCAGGTGACCAACACCTGTGAAGAGACGACTCAACTCCCACGAGAACTTCAGATGACCAACACCTGTGAAGAGACAGCTCTAACTCCTGCAAGGACTTCAAGTGACCAACACCTGTGAAGAGATGACTCCAACTCCTGCAAGGACTTCAGATGACCAACACCTGTGAAGAGACGGCTCTAACTCCTGCAAGAGACCAATACCTGTGAAGAGACGACTCCAACTCCTGCAAGGACTTCAGGTGACCAACACCTGTGAAGAGACAGCTCTAACTCCTGCAAGGACTTCAGATGACCAACACCTGTGAAGAGACAACTCCCAACTGACCAACACCTGTGAAAGGACTTCAGGTGACCAACACCTGTGAAGAGACGACTCAACTCCCGCGAGAACTTCAGATGACCAACACCTGTGAAGAGACAGCTCTAACTCCTGCAAGGACTTCAGGTGACCAACACCTGTGAAGAGACAACTCCAACTCCTGCAAGGACTTCAGATGACCAGCACCTGTGAAGAGACGACTCCAACTCCTGGAGGACTTCAGATGACCAACACCTGTGAAGAGACGACTCCAACTCCTGCAAGGACTTCAGGTGACCAACACCTGTGAAGAGACGACTCAACTCCCGCGAGAACTCCAACTTCGGATGACCAACACCTGTGAAGAGACAGCTCTAACTCCTGCAAGGACTTCAAGTGACCAACACCTGTGAAGAGATGACTCCAACTCCTGCAAGGACTTCAGATGACCAACACCTGTGAAGATACGGCTCTAACTCCTGCAAGAGACCAACACCTGTGAAGAGACGACTCCAACTCCTGCAAGGACTTCAGGTGACCAACACCTGTGAAGAGACGGCTCTAACTCCTGCAAGGACTTCAGATGACCAACACCTGTGAAGAGACAACTCCAACTCCTGCAAGGACTTCAGGTGACCAACACCTGTGAAGAGACGACTCAACTCCCGCGAGAACTTCAGATGACCAACACCTGTGAAGAGACAGCTCTAACTCCTGCAAGGACTTCAGGTGACCAACACCTGTGAAAAGACTGTGAAATATTTAACATTACTGAGCACGATCTTAATGTTGGGTCTAATGTTGTTTCATGTATTCTGCCTTATTTACACTGTTAAAGAGTTGATTCTCATGACAAAGTTTTACAAAAACGAGTTGGACGTATAATGGAGTATTTCTGTGCCAAATACACTCCTTCAGGATTCATACAAGTCTCGGAAAGTGTTTTTAGAGTATGGCCCTGTATGACATCATACATTATATGGGCACTTCTCCCAGATGAGCACACACACACAAACATGATACTGTTGTCCTGGGCTTCATTTCCAACAACAATGAGACGGCATACTTGGACGAGGTGGAGCATGTTGGCAAGACCAAAGAACTGATTGTGGACTTCAGGAAGAGACAGCAATGGACATACTCCCCTCTCATGATCAGTGGGTCACCAGTAGAGAGAGTGAGCAGCTTCAAGTACCTGGGTGTAAACATCTCCGAGGACCTGACCTGGACTGCACACATTCAGACACAAGTGAAAAAAGCCAGGCAAAGACTGTACCACCTGCGCCAGCTGAGGAAATTCATGGTTTCACCAGCTATCCTGAAAACTTTCTATTTAGGGACGATAGAAAGTGTATTAACTTCTTCAGGGACTTCAGAGGACCAACACTTGTGAAGAGACAGCTCTAACTCCTGCAAGGACTTCAGGTGACCAACACCTGTGAAGAGACGACTCCAACTCCTGGAGGACTTCAGATGACCAACACCTGTGAAGAGACAGCTCTAACTCCTGCAAGGACTTCAGGTGACCAACACCTGTGAAGAGACGACTCAACTCCCGCGAGAACTTCAGATGACCAACACCTGTGAAGAGACAGCTCTAACTCCTGCAAGGACTTCAGGTGACCAACACCTGTGAAGAGACAACTCCAACTCCTGGAGGACTTCAGATGACCAACACCTGTGAAGAGACAACTCCAACTCCTGCAAGGACTTCAGGTGACCAACACCTGTGAAGAGACGACTCAACTCCCGCGAGAACCTCAGATGACCAACACCTGTGAAGAGACAGCTCTAACTCCTGCAAGGACTTCAGGTGACCAACACCTGTGAAGAGATGACTCCAACTCCTGCAAGGACTTCAGATGATCAACACCTGTGAAGAGACGGCTCTAACTCCTGTAAGAGACCAACACCTGTGAAGAGACGACTCCAACTCCTGCAAGGACTTCAGGTGACCAACACCTGTGAAGAGACAACTCCAACTCCTGCAAGGACTTCAGGTGACCAACACCTGTGAAGAGACGACTCAACTCCCGCGAGAACTTCAGATGACCAACAGCTGTGAAGAGACAGCTCTAACTCCTGCAAGGACTTCAGGTGACCAACACCTGTGAAGAGATGACTCCAACTCCTGCAAGGACTTCAGATGACCAACACCTGTGAAGAGACGGCTCTAACTCCTGCAAGAGACCAACACCTGTGAAGAGATGACTCCAACTCCTGCAAGGACTTCAGGTGACCAACACCTGTGAAGAGACAACTCCAACTCCTGCAAGGACTTCAGGTGACCAACACCTGTGAAGAGACGACTCAACTCCCGCGAGGAATTCAGATGACCAACACCTGTGAAGAGACGACTCAACTCCCGCGAGGACTTCAGATGACCAACACCTGTGAAGAGACGACTCAACTCCCGCGAGGAATTCAGATGACCAACACCTGTGAAGAGACAACTCCAACTCCTGCAAGGACTTCAGGTGACCAACACCTGTGAAGAGACTGTGAAATATTTAACATTACTGAGCACGATCCTAATGTTGGGTCTAATGTTGTTTAATGTATTCTGCCTTATTTACACTGTTAAAGAGTTGATTCTCATGAGAAAGTTTTACAAAAATGAGTTGGACGTATAATGGAGTATTTCTGTGCCAAATACACTCCTTCAGGATTCATACAAGTCTCGGAAAGTGTTTTTAGAGTATGGCCCTGTATGACGTCATACATTATATGGGCACTTCTCCCAGATGAGCACACACACACAAACACTGTTTGTGTTTCTGGAGTTCTGCAAGTGTGTGTCTTTGTTCATGAGTGGAAACCTCAGGCGGTGAGTGAAGCTGCAGCAAATGTGTGCGTTTTGTTGGCAATCGGCGCGTAAGTGCATATAATGTGAACAACACCAAAGTATGGAGTGTGTGTGTGTGTGTGTGTGTGTGTGTGTGTGTGTGTGTGTGTGTGTGTGTGTGTGTGTGAGAGTGTGTGTGTGAGTGTGTGCTCGTGACTCTTTAGCTCCGCCCACTGCACTCCTCCACGAGCTCGGCTGTTTTCAGAAAGAATCGGTTCAGTGTATCTGTCTTTTATAAATATGATAAACTAAAGACTCTTGGGAGATATGAAGGATCAACACTACTCTATAGATACTCAAGATTAACTTGAGACTGGCAGAAACTGCGTGTGTTATGACCCTTTAAATATATCATATATAAATATTAAATATATATAATATGTACGCATTTGACAACAACCCAAACTTTGTTTTTCAACAGATGTATGAGATGGCTTTTGTACGGAGCCCCGCACAACATGCAAGAAAAAAAAAAGTAAATGATTTGCACGTTTTACTAATTCATTCCCTCGATTTATAAATCGTGCGCATGGTTGTTATGTGTGGGGCTCCGTACTTTTGAAACGTGTGTGTTTAGTGTTGATTAGAAGAATGCTCGATGAGCTTGCCAAATGTGAGACAAATTTGAAACAATTTTTGGAAACACTTCGATACCTTGCAGAAGATATGAAAGAAGCAAGTTGGGTGTAAGTGTGTTTGGAGATCCAGCACTGTTGGAAAGTGGTGGTAAACATCACCTGTGTAGGAGCAATGGGTTTGCCATGGGGAAAAGCTGCTGCCTCATGATTGCTGCTTATATATGCATGTGATAGGCATGATTGACAGGACTAAATGATCAAGCTCCACCTGAACTTACATTTACAACATTTAAAATGATGGTATAACTTTAACTGGCTTTACTAAAGGTCTGACTTGGTTTGTGTAGAATTTTAGGGTATCCAGTGACACTTTAGGGCCCATCTTGTGACGCCTGATCTGTTGAGACATCACTTTTATGAAACAGCCGAAGACATCAGACAATCCACAGCCATAACAAATGCACTTCCTGTAACAACTTTAAAAAAGTCTGTCTTTTTCTACTTCTGCATTTCACTTCTGCTCTAGCTTTTGTACTACAGAACGCTGAAGTCTCCTTGGACAAAAGTGTCTGCTAAATGAATGCATATAGATGTACAAACGCTTTTCAAGAATGTCTGGAATCTTTTACTCATGTCAGAGCACATCATGTTCATTATATTCTTCAAAAGTAGAAGTGCACCTAAAAGAAAGTACTCTGATACTGACTGATTCTAAGTAAGCATTATTTGATTAGTCATGTAATTGCCGTCTAATTGTGGTTCAGAGAAAGGCTTGATTTCGACTGCTGTAGTTTAGTGTAACTCCTTCATGTCACATAGACATTTCACACACACACACACACACACACACACACACACACACACATATATATATATATATATATATATATATATATATATATATATATATTTTGAATAAAACTGCTGTTTGGAGGTGAGGATGTCATAAATAGGTTAACCTTCAGAAGAATGTCTCTGTAAAGCGAGATCACAGGGTGTCAGGAGGACGACAGGAAGTGAATGTGTGTCTGACCAACAGAAGCTCTTGTTCAGGCGAGTTTAATTTGTTCCCGTGATAAACAAATACATTTGTATCACTTGTGATAAAAAACACTGATAAAAATGTGTTCCAGTGCTGGAAATTTAAAAATAATTTCTTCCAGAAATTAGAAAAGAGCGCAAATATAAAAGTTCATTGCAAAATATTGTAACAACTGGCAGTTGTTCTGAAGAACATCGGGGTGACCGGAGCTAAGCTAAGCTATTAAACTTGCACTAAGCTAATTGCTAGCAGAAAATACGAGCACTCGTGTCACTCATACACCGCACGACCATGAGATGTGCGTCTCTGAGAATATGAGCACAGTCCGAGCAGACCAGCAGGAGGAAGTACCGTCTTATTTCTCCTTTTATAAGAACTACACAGGCAGGGCCATATCGCCATGTCCTCCCCTACACATCTCTCTCCATGACTTTGAGAGCAACACTTTTTTACATAAGGCAGTAAATGAACCAAACCCACCCAACTAACTTGAACATAAACACACGTAACTTTGCTAACACAAAAACTCAACCATATTGCTTAAATAATGCATTAATCAACTCCAAACAAACAAATACCCATAATACAGCTGACTGCCGGGTCATTACAATATGTTTGCAAACTATTAAATGTTATAGACATCTAAGATTTCAATGTCGAACCTGAGGAAGCATCTCCTATGATGAATGTTCACATTAATCTCTCTATTAGTTCGTCCCATTTTGACTTTCAAAATAGAGCTGTTTAATTAATAACACACCGATTGGTCAATGGGGTCTCATTCATGAAACTTTCGTTTAAAAGTAATTTGTGTGTAAAATGGACCTTTACGAAAACTCTCCTCCGGATTCACAAATGCTTCGGATACCACGGATTCGGTTTCACAAATACTTCGGATTCACAAACGCTTCGGATACCACAGATTCGAAGAATATTAATATTAATTTCTCCATTGTTGTTCAGTCCAAGTAAGATGATTGGTCAGTGTTGTATTTGTCCCGGCCCTCCTCCACTGTGATTGGACGGCTGGGTAAAAAGTGACATCAGCTCGTGAAATATTATTATGGTTCATAGTGCATCAAAATGCAGTGTCATCCATTTCATCAGCGTACATTTCTTTCCTACCAACTAACATTTCAAAATATGAACATTTAGAAAATTAAAACATTTTAACGATCAGTTCAAACATTTACATCTGAACGGTTTTACGAACGATTTAGAGACAAATTCGTTCAGCTTGTGTTTCATGAATGAGGCCCATTGAGTCTAAACAATATTTTATGTGGAAAATAACTTTATTTAAAATAAAAAATGCCATGCATGTTATGACAGCTACACTGTTGGGTCTGTTTGGGTTGCCAGTGAAACTAGAATCTAATCTTGCTTCTGTCAGTGAGAAATCAATATTAGGCCTTAAATGGGATCATGTTTTGTCACCTGCAGGTGATGCTGTTGGACACTATTACTTTATAAAAATAAATGACTTTTACAATTGTAATCATCAGATTTTGTAATGTTTGCTTTGTTTTATTTTTGTAATATCGATTATTTTCTCATCCAGTTTTTTTGAGGAGGCACTGCCTCCCTTGCCTCTTTGGAGCAGACACAATGTGTGCGGTGAGTTTTGTGCTGGGTAATTGAAATGAATGGGAAAAAGTCGCGAGGAGGAAAGCACTATGATTGGATATGATGGGTTATGATTGGTTTGTGCGATAAATCCCGCCTCTTGTTTTCATGCACGTTCACGGATCGGCAAGAAGATAATGATGCCGTTATTGGCAAGACTAATGAAAAAGTAATTGATTCGTTTTATATACATTTGCTCACCTGTCTAATAAAGCACATTCAGAGCGGCATCTCTGTCAAGTCGAAGTTTGTTGTGAAGCTCTCACCATCTGGAAAACGCCACGTCGATACTGGTCCTTGATTTCTCATTTTGTTCCAAAGTCTGCTTGCCATGGTCTGTAATGTTTGAGTGAAACTACAACAGCGGCCGCTAGACGTTACGCAGTTGTCCATGTCTGTTGCCATGGTTTCTATGGCAGTAAAACATGAATATGACGCCATTGACAGGCGACTCCACCACACATACTGGTTCCTTGGTTAAAATCACAATTTTCTCACAATGTACAAATAGTTGCAAACATTTGGGATATTGTAATTACTCAACTGAACAAAATATATAACACTGGCCTAGTGGATATTTTACTGCAAAAATCTTACATATTGCACCAGGAAAATTAAGTGTAACAGGGACATAAATTTACATTTGATATATATTAAAAAATGTGAGGATGTAATTTTAAAACACCATTTTAGTGGGTTTTAACCATTTATTGTGTCCAGCCTAAGGCACACCTGTGCAATAATCATGCTGTCTAATCAGCATCTAGATATGCCACACCTGTGAGGTGGATGGATTATCTCGGCAAAGGAGAAGTGCTCACTAACACAGATTTACACAGATTTGTGAACAATATTTGAGAGAAATAGGCCCTTTGTGTACATAGAAAAAGTCTTAGGGGCAAAAATGGGGGCAAAAACAAAAGTTTATAATTACAAAATGTTTATAATTTTGTTCAGTGTATATACAAACTTTTAGTTTTAATTAATTTAGTTTTTCTTCATTTCTTTTATTTTGATTGCATTTTATATGAATTAAACATCTTGTAAAACATACTTTATTGGTAGAAAAACTTTTTTGGCATAAAGTGTTCTTTAAAATGGGATCAAGAGAGTTTTCCTGTGAATGAAACTCTTTGTTTTTGACAGCCCAATATCAGCTGCTTTTTCTTAGTGTTTTAATTTTCAGAGACATTTGCACGTTCACTCCAAACGCCCTGTGGGAGCTGCTGCTCGTGTCTAGTGCTAATGATTAGAGATGTTGCTTTATATGAGCCACGGCGCATTTTTCCAAACATCCTGTAGACGTGGCGTGGAGAGCGATTCAGGAATGAAAACATTAGCCGATTTGATTCAATTGGCGTCCTCTTTTGAAGAGACAGAGTGAAGCAAAAACTATTGTCATTTTGAGGTCCCTAAGAGACAATGAGAAGTAAAGTGTGGAAAATGAAATAAAAGCAGAGAGCATTTTTGAGCACTAAAGCACAAGCGATTAAAGGTAAATGCTCACACTGAGATAGTGGCTCTAAATGAATTAGCCAGAGATAACATGTTGTGCTGCGTTTGTGGGGGTAGTCAATTTTAATTAGTGTTTTGGAGACATCTTTTATCAGACTGTTGGTAACCTTTCTCTCCTCCCTCTAGTGCTCGTCTCCCTCCCCCTCTCTCTATCTCCCTGCTATCATGCGCTTCCAATCAAAACCATTAAAACACACAACACAATCAAATATGCCTTTAAACATCCAATTCTCAAGTGCAACTGTAAAGCAGAACAGTAGACGAGTCAGATCTGCAAGATTAGTGTTGGTTCTTAGAGGGAATTTGTTCACTTTTGTATTAAATGTGTAGTTCACATTATTGTAATATCACATAGAATCCCTTTGATATTTATGACAAAACTGAGATCAAAAAAGAAAGAACTGAAATGAAAGATCTCTCTCTCTCTCTCTCTCTCTCTCTCTCTCTCTCTCTCTCTCTCTCTCTCTCTCTCTCGTCCATTGTTAGGCATCTGTTTTACTGGCCTGAGCAGCGCTGCTTTACTGGACATCAGCTGAAACTACCAGTGACAGGATGCAATAAACTGGAGAATAGCAGCAATCTAAGGAAAGTTCCTCATTCACGGCCTCTCTGTCTTCTATCCAGGGCAGAAAATAAAAAATCAATACAGGCACACAAGACCTTGATAAAAGCACTGGACAGGGAGAGAGCCTGTGCTGGATTTACTGAATTAAAGTGATCAAAATTTTCAAGTCAACTCCGACCGCTGCCTACATAAACTAACAACCCTATCTCCCCACCTGCCCGTCATTCACGGCGCTGCGCTCCTCTCTCCACTCGCTGTCCTCCTCTTATCAGCTCCAGTGTGCTTTATTGGCATGACAAATAACATTGCATTTCCACAGCCCAAGCATCTGCAGGCTGGCTATAGACACAAGTTCAAGAAATGGACAGGGAAAAAATATATAAATTAATAAAATCATCAAGTAAATAACATTGAGCAAATGCCTTTATAATTATTATGCATGATGCTTCCATGGTCTCAGATTAATTGAGAGACAATATTTGTACTTTTAAATATTCACTTGTCACACAGTTATAACGCCTGTGCCCGAGTGTCACACAGTGCTGGGAGAAACGAACAGAAAAACACTAGAAAGCAAACACAGAGACGACACTGAATGAAGGGAACTAACTGTCCCTAACTTTACCCTTAAACTTACCCACACCACCACACCTGTCCCTAATTTTACCCTTAAACTTACCCACACCACCACACCTGTCCCTAATTTTACCCGTAAACTTACCCACACCACCACACCTGTCCCTAACTTTACCCTTAAACTTACCCACACCACCACACCTGCCACTAACTTTACCCTTAAACTGACCCACACCACCACACCTGTCCCTAACTTTACCCTTAAACTCACCCACACCACCACACCTGTCCCTAACTTTACCCTTAAACTTACCCACACCACACCTGCCCCTAACTTTACCCTTAAACTTACCCACACCACCACACCTGTCCCTAACTTTACTCCCTTAAACTTACCCACACCACCACACCTGTCCATAACTTTACCCTTAAACTCACCCACACCACCACACCTGTCCCTGACTTTAACCTTAAACTTACCCATCCCATCCCACCACACCTATCCCTAGCTCTACCCTTAAACTTACCCACACCACCCTTAAACTTACTCATACCACCACACCTGTCCCTAACTTTACCCTTAAACTTACCCATGCTCCACACCTGTCCCTAACTGGCACCCTCAAACTTACCCATCCCACCACACCTGTCCCTAAACTCACCACCCCTTAAACTTACCCATCCTTCCCACCACACCTGTCCCTAACTTTACCCTTAAACTTACCCATACCTTTAAACTTACTCATACCACCACACCTGTCCCTAACTTTTACCTTAAACCTACCCACACCACCACACCTGTCCCTAGCTCTACCCTTAAACTTACCCATACTCCACACCTGTCCCTTAACCCTTAAACTTACCCATACCACCACACCTGTCCCCTTTACCCTTAAACTTACCCATAACACCTTTAATTTTACCCTTAAACTTACTCATACCACCCCACCCTTACGACTTACTCATACCACCACCTGTCCCACCCACCCTTCCCTGCTCCACACCTGTCCTAACTTTTACCCCTTAAACTTACCCATACCACCACACCTGTCCTAACTTTGCCCTTAAACTTACTCATACCACCACACCTGACCCTAACTTTACCCTTAAACTTACTCATACCACCACACCTGTCCCTAACTTTACCCTTAAACTTACCCATACCACCACACCTGTCCCTAACTTTACCCTTAAACTTACACACCCATACCCATCCCACCACACCTGTCCCTAACTTTACCCCTTAAACCCACACCACCACACCTGTCCCTAACTTTGCCCTTAATCTTACCCACACCACACCTGTCCCTACCTACCCTTAAACTTACCACACCACCACACCTGTCCCTTAATTTGCTTAAACTTACACCACACCTACCAACCCTTAAACTTACTCATACCACCACACCTGTCCCTAACTTTACCCTTAAACTTACCCATACCACCACACCTGTCCCTAACTTTACCCTTAAACTTACTCATACCACCACACCTGTCCCTAACTTTACCCTTAAACTTACCCATACCACCACACCTGTCCCTAACTTTGCCCTTAAACTTACCCACACCTGTCCCTAACTTTGCCCTTAAACTTACCCATACCACCACACCTGTCCCTAACTTTACCCTTAAACTTACACCTGTCCATACCCACCTTAAACACCTACTCCACACCTTTATCTTTGCCCTTAAACTTACCCATACCACTCCACACCTGTCCCTAACTGCCCTTAAACTTACCATACCACCACACCTGTCCCTAACTTTACCCTTAAACTTACTCATACCACCACACCTGTCCCTAACTTTACCCTTAAACTTACCCATACCACCACACCTGTCCCTATCTTTACCTTTAAACTTACCCATACCACCACACCTGTCCCTAACTTTACCCTTAAACTTACTCATACCACCACACCTGTCCCTAACTTTACCCTTAAACTTACTCATACCACCACACCTGTCCCTAACTTTACCCTTAAACTTACCCATCCACCACCACCACACCTGTCCCTATCTTTACCCTTAAACTTACCCATCCCATCCACCACACCTGTCCCTAACTTTACCTTAAACTTACCCACACCACCACACCTGTCCCTAACTTTACCCTTAAACACCACCACCACACCTGTCCCTAACTTTACCCTTAAACTTACCCATCCCACCACACCTGTCCCTAACTTTGCCCTTAAACTTACCCACACCACCACACCTGTCTTAAACTTACCCTTAAACTCACCCCACCACCACACCTGTCCCTAACTTTACCCTTAAACTTACCCACACCACCACACCTGTCCCTAACTTTACCCTTAAACTTACCCACCACCACACCTGCTCCCTTAAACTTACCCACACCACCCTTAAACTTACTCATACCACCACACCTGTCCCTAACTTTACCCTTAAACTTACCCACCACCACACCTGTAAACTTACCCTCACCACCACCACACCTGTCCCTAACTTTACCCTTAAACTTACCCATGCTCCACACCTGTCCCTATCTTTACCCTTAAACTTACTCATACCACCACACCTGTCCCTAACTTTACCCTCAAACTTACTCATACCACCATACCTGTCCCTAACTTTACCCTTAAACTTACTCATACCACCACATCTGTCCCTACCTTTACCCTTAAACTTACCCATACCACCACACCTGTCCCCACCTTTACCCTTAAACTTACCCATCCCATCCCACCACACCTGTCCCTAACTTTACCCTTAAACTCACCCACACCACCACACCTGTCCCTAACTTTGCCTTAAACTTACTCCCACACCACACCTGTCCCTAACTTTACCCTTAAACTCACCCACACACCACACCTGTCCCTAATCTTTACTCCTTAAACTTACCACACCACCACACCTGTCCCCTAACTTTACCCTTAAACACTTACCCACACCACCACACCTGTCCCTAACTTTTACCCTTAAACTTACCATACCACCACACCTGTCCCTAACTTTACCTTAAACTTACCCACCACACACCTGTCCCTAACTTTACCCTTAAACACCACCCATCCCACCACACCTGTCCCTAAGCTTTACTCCTTAAACTTACCCACACCACACCTGTCCTAACTCTTACCCTTAAACACCCATCCCACCACACCCTTAAACCTCATACCACCACACCTGTCCTAATCTAACCCTTAAACTTACCCATACCACCACACCTGTCCCTAACTTTACCCTTAAACTTACCCATACCACCACACCTGTCCCTAACTTTACCCTTAAACTTACCCATACCACCACACCTGTCCCTAACTTTACCCTTAAACTTACCCATACCACCACACCTGTCCCTACTTTACCCTTAAACTTACCCACCACCACACCTGTCCCTAGCTCTACCCTTAAACTTACACCATACCACCACACCTGTCCCTAACTTTACCCTTAAACTTACTCATACCACCACACCTGTCCCTAACTTTAACCTTAAACTTACCCATACCACCACACCTGTCCCTAACTTTACCCTTTAAACTTACCCATCCACCACACCTGTCCCTATTTTAAACTTACTCTCATACCACCACACCTGTCCCTAACTTTACCCTTAAACTACCCACACCTCCACACCTGTCCCTATCTTGCCCATTTAAACTTACTCCACACCACCACACCTGTCCCTAATCTTACCCCTTAAACTTACTTCACCACCACCCTAACTCTGTCCTTAAACTTTACCTGTCCTAAACTTACTCATACCCATACCACCACACCTGTCCCTACTTTGCCTTAAATCTTACCCATCCCATCCCCACCACACCTGTCCCTAACTTTACCCTTAAACTTACCCCACCACACCTGTCCCTAGCTCTGCCCTTAAACTTACCTTTACCACCACACCTGTCCCTAACTTTGCAACTTAAACTTACTCATACCACCACACCTGTCCCTAACTTTACCCTTAAACTTACCCATACCACCACACCTGTCCCTAACTTTACCCTTAAACTTACCCATCCCACCACACCTGTCCCCTAACTACCCTTAAACTTACCCATGTCACCACACCTGTCCCTAACTTTACCCTTTAAACTTACATACTACCACCACACCTGTCCCTAACTTTACCCTTAAACTTACCCACACCACCACACCTGTCCCTAACTTTACCTTTAAACTTACCCACACCACCACACCTGTCCCTAACTTTACCCTTAAACTTACCCATCCCATCCCACCACACCTATCCCTAACTTTACCCTTAAACTTACCCACACCACACCTGTCCCTAGCTCTACACCCTTAAACTTACTCCACACCACCCTTAAACTTACTCATACCACCACACCTGTCCCTAACTTACTCCTTAAACTTACCCATGCTCCACACCTGTCCCTAACTTTACCCTAAACTTACCCATACCACCACACCTGTCCCTAACTTTACCCTTAAACTTACCCATCCCACCACACCTGTCCCTAACTTTACCCTTAAACTTACCCATCCCTTCCCACCACACCTGTCCCTAATCTTTACCCTTAAACTTACCCATACCACCACACCTGTCCCTAACTTTACCCTTAAACCTACTCACACCACCACACCTGTCCCTAACTCCACCCTTAAACTTACTCCATACCACCACACCTGTCCCTAGCTTTCCCTTAAACTACCCATCATACCACCACCCTTAAACTTACCTTAAACTTACCATCCACCACACCTGTCCCACCTTAAACTTACCCATGCTCCACACCTGTCTTTACCCTTAAACTTACTCATACCACCACACCTGTCCCTAACTTACCCTTAAACTTACTCCATACCACCACACCTGTCCCTAACTTTACCCTTTAAACTTACCCATACCACCACACCTGTCCCTAAACCCTTAAACTTACCCATACCACCCCACACCTGTCCCTAACTTTACCCTTAAACTTACCCATCCCATCCCACCACACCTGTCCCTAACTTTACCCCTTAAACTTTACCCATACCACCACACCTGTCCCTAACTTTACACCCTAAACTTACCCATACCACCACACCTGTCCCTAACTTTACCCTTAAACTTACCCACACCACCACACCTGTCCTAACCTTACCCTTAAACTTACCCCTTCCCACCACACCTGTCCCTAACTTTACCCTTAAACTTACCCATACCACCACACCTGTCCCTAACTTTACCCTTAAACACTACCCATCCCACCACACCTGTCCCTAACTTACCCTTTAACACCCATACCACACCTGTCCCTAGCTCTGTCTTAATTTACTAACACTCACCCCACACCTAAACTTACCCATACCACCACACCTGTCCCTAACTCACCCTTAAACTTACCTGTCCCCATACCACACACCTGTCCCTCCCACTTACACCTTAAACTTTACCCACACCACCACCCTTAAACTTACTCATACCACCACACCTGTCCTTAACTTTACCTTAAACTTACCCATGCTCCACACCTGTCCCTATCTTTACTCCTTAAACTTACTCATACCACCACACCTGTCCCTAACTTTACCCTCAAACTTACTCATACCACCATACCTGTCCCTAACTTTACCCTTAAACTTACTCATACCACCACATCTGTCCCTACCTTTACCCCTTAAACTTACCCATACCACCACCACACCTGTCCCCACCTTTACCCTTAAACTTACCCATCCCATCCCACCACACCTGTCCCTAACTTTACCCTTAAACTCACCCACACCACCACACCTGTCCCTAACTTTACCCTTAAACTTACCCACACCACACCTGCCCCTAATCCTTACTCCCTTAAACTTACTCCACACCACCACACCTGTCCCTAACTTTACCCTTTAAACTTACCCACACCACCACACCTGTCCATAACTTTACCCTTAAACTCACCCACACCACCACACCTGTCCCTGACTTTACCCTTAAACTTACCCATCCCATCCCACCACACCTATCCCTAACTTTACCCTTAAACTTACCCACACCACACCTGTCCCTAGCTCTACCCTTAAACTTACCCACACCACCCTTAAACTTACTCATACCACCACACCTGTCCCTAACTTTACCCTTAAACTTACCCATGCTCCACACCTGTCCCTAACTTTACCCTCAAACTTACCCATCCCACCACACCTGTCCCTAACTTTACCCTTAAACTTACCCATGCTCCACACCTGTCCCTATCTTTACCCTTAAACTTACTCATACCACCACACCTGTCCCTAACTTTACCCTCAAACTTACTCATACCACCATACCTGTCCCTAACTTTACCCTTAAACTTACTCATACCACCACATCTGTCCCTACCTTTACCCTTAAACTTACCCATACCACCACACCTGTCCCCACCTTTACCCTTAAACTTACCCATCCCATCCCACCACACCTGTCCCTAACTTTACCCTTAAACTCACCCACACCACCACACCTGTCCCTAACTTACCCTTTAAACTTACCCACACCACACCTGTCCCTAACTTTACCCTTAAACTCACCCACACCACCACACCTGTCCCTAACTTTACCCTTAAACTTACCCACACCACACCTGCCCCTAACTTTACCCTTAAACTTACCCACACCACCACACCTGTCCCTAACTTTACCCTTAAACTTACCCACACCACCACACCTGTCCATAACTTTACCCTTAAACTCACCCACACCACCACACCTGTCCCTGACTTTACCCTTAAACTTACCCATCCCATCCCACCACACCTATCCCTAACTTTACCCTTAAACTTACCCACACCACACCTGTCCCTAGCTCTACCCTTAAACTTACCCACACCACCCTTAAACTTACTCATACCACCACACCTGTCCCTAACTTTACTCCTTTAAACTTACCCATGCTCCACACCTGTCCCTAACTTTACCCTCAAACTTACCCATCCCACCACACCTGTCCCTAACTTTACCCTTAAACTTACCCATCCCTTCCCACCACACCTGTCCCTAACTTTACCCTTAAACTTACCCATACCACCACACCTGTCCCTAACTTTACCCCTTAAACTTACCCACACCACCACACCTGTCCCTAACTTACCCTCTACCCTTTAAACTTACCCATACTCCACACCTGTCCCTAACTTTACCCTTAAACTTACTCATACCACCACACTTGCCCCTAACTTTAACCTTAAACTTACCCATACCACCACACCTGTCCCTAACTTTACCCTTAAACTTACCCACACCACCACCCTTAAACTTACCATACCACCACACCTGTCCTTAACTTTACCCTTAAACTTACCCATGCTCCACACCTGTCCCTATCTTTACCTCTTTAAACTTACTCATACCACCACACCTGTCCCTAACTTTACCCTTAAACTTACTCATACCACCACACCTGTCCCTAACTTTACCCTTAAACTTACTCATACCACCACATCTGTCCCTACCTTTACCCTTAAACTTACCCATACCACCACACCTGTCCCTACCTTTACCCTTAAACTTACCCATCCCATCCCACCACACCTATCCCTAACTTTACCCTTAAACTTACCCACACCACACCTGTCCCTAGCTCTACCCTTAAACTTACCCACACCACCCTTAAACTTACTCATACCACCACACCTGTCCCTAACTTTACCCTTAAACTTACCCATGCTCCACACCTGTCCCTAACTTTACCCTCAAACTTACCCATCCCACCACACCTGTCCCTAACTTTACCCTTAAACTTACCCATGCTCCACACCTGTCCCTATCTTTACCCTTAAACTTACTCATACCACCACACCTGTCCCTAACTTTACCCTTAAACTTACTCATACCACCACACCTGTCCCTAACTTTACCCTTAAACTTACCCATACCACCACACCTGTCCCTACCTTTACCCTTAAACTTACCCATCCCATCCCACCACACCTATCCCTAACTTTACCCTTAAACTTACCCACACCACACCTGTCCCTAGCTCTACCCTTAAACTTACCCACACCACCCTTAAACTTACTCATACCACCACACCTGTCCCTAACTTTACCCTTAAACTTACCCATGCTCCACACCTGTCCCTAACTTTACCCTTAAACTTACTCATACCACCACACCTGTCCCTAACTTTACCCTCAAACTTACCCATCCCACCACACCTGTCCCTAACTTTACCCTTAAACTTACCCATCCCTTCCCACCACACCTGTCCCTAACTTTACCCTTAAACTTACCCATACCACCACACCTGTCCCTAACTTTACCCTTAAACCTACCCACACCACCACACCTGTCCCTAGCTCTACCCTTAAACTTACCCATACTCCACACCTGTCCCTAACTTTACCCTTAAACTTACTCATACCACCACCCTTAAACTTACTCATACCACCACACCTGTCCTTAACTTTACCCTTAAACTTACCCATGCTCCACACCTGTCCCTATCTTTACCCTTAAACTTACTCATACCACCACACCTGTCCCTAACTTTACCCTCAAACTTACTCATACCACCATACCTGTCCCTAACTTTACCCTTAAACTTACTCATACCACCACATCTGTCCCTACCTTTACCCTTAAACTTACCCATACCACCACACCTGTCCCCACCTTTACCCTTAAACTTACCCATCCCATCCCACCACACCTGTCCCTAACTTTACCCTTAAACTCACCCACACCACCACACCTGTCCCTAACTTTACCCTTAAACTTACCCACACCACACCTGCCCCTAACTTTACCCTTAAACTTACCCACACCACCACACCTGTCCCTAACTTTACCCTTAAACTTACCCACACCACCACACCTGTCCATAACTTTACCCTTAAACTCACCCACACCACCACACCTGTCCCTGACTTTACCCTTAAACTTACCCATCCCATCCCACCACACCTATCCCTAACTTTACCCCTTAAACTTACCCACACCACACCTGTCCCTAGCTCTACCCTTAAACTTACCCACACCACCCTTAAACTTACTCATACCACCACACCTGTCCCTAACTTTACCCTTAAACTTACCCATGCTCCACACCTGTCCCTAACTTTACCCTCAAACTTACCCATCCCACCACACCTGTCCCTAACTTTACCCTTAAACTTACCCATGCTCCACACCTGTCCCTATCTTTACCCTTAAACTTACTCATACCACCACACCTGTCCCTAACTTTACCCTCAAACTTACTCATACCACCATACCTGTCCCTAACTTTACCCTTAAACTTACTCATACCACCACATCTGTCCCTACCTTTACCCTTAAACTTACCCATACCACCACACCTGTCCCCACCTTTACCCTTAAACTTACCCATCCCATCCCACCACACCTGTCCCTAACTTTACCCTTAAACTCACCCACACCACCACACCTGTCCCTAACTTTACCCTTAAACTTACCCACACCACACCTGTCCCTAACTTTACCCTTAAACTCACCCACACCACCACACCTGTCCCTAACTTTACCCTTAAACTTACCCACACCACACCTGCCCCTAACTTTACCCTTAAACTTACCCACACCACCACACCTGTCCCTAACTTTACCCTTAAACTTACCCACACCACCACACCTGTCCATAACTTTACCCTTAAACTCACCCACACCACCACACCTGTCCCTGACTTTACCCTTAAACTTACCCATCCCATCCCACCACACCTATCCCTAACTTTACCCTTAAACTTACCCACACCACACCTGTCCCACCCTTAAACTTACCCACACCACCCTTAAACTTACTCATACCACCACACCTGTCCCTAACTTTACCCTTAAACTTACCCATGCTCCACACCTGTCCCTAACTTTACCCTCAAACTTACCCATCCCACCACACCTGTCCCTAACTTTACCCTTAAACTTACCCATCCCTTCCCACCACACCTGTCCCTAACTTTACCCTTAAACTTACCCATACCACCACACCTGTCCCTAACTTTACCCTTAAACCTACCCACACCACCACACCTGTCCCTAGCTCTACCCTTAAACTTACCCATACTCCACACCTGTCCCTAACTTTACCCTTAAACTTACTCATACCACCACACTTGCCCCTAACTTTAACCTTAAACTTACCCATACCACCACACCTGTCCCTAACTTTACCCTTAAACTTACCCACACCACCACCCTTAAACTTACTCATACCACCACACCTGTCCTTAACTTTACCCTTAAACTTACCCATGCTCCACACCTGTCCCTATCTTTACCCTTAAACTTACTCATACCACCACACCTGTCCCTAACTTTACCCTTAAACTTACTCATACCACCACACCTGTCCCTAACTTTACCCTTAAACTTACTCATACCACCACATCTGTCCCTACCTTTACCCTTAAACTTACCCATACCACCACACCTGTCCCTACCTTTACCCTTAAACTTACCCATCCCATCCCACCACACCTATCCCTAACTTTACCCTTAAACTTACCCACACCACACCTGTCCCTAGCTCTACCCTTAAACTTACCCACACCACCCTTAAACTTACTCATACCACCACACCTGTCCCTAACTTTACCCTTAAACTTACCCATGCTCCACACCTGTCCCTAACTTTACCCTTAAACTTACTCATACCACCACACCTGTCCCTAACTTTACCCTCAAACTTACCCATCCCACCACACCTGTCCCTAACTTTACCCTTAAACTTACCCATACCACCACACCTGTCCCTAACTTTACCCTTAAACCTACCCACACCACCACACCTGTCCCTAGCTCTACCCTTAAACTTACCCATACTCCACACCTGTCCCTAACTTTACCCTTAAACTTACTCATACCACCACACTTGCCCCTAACTTTAACCTTAAACTTACCCATACCACCACACCTGTCCCTAACTTTACCCTTAAACTTACCCACACCACCACCCTTAAACTTACTCATACCACCACACCTGTCCTTAACTTTACCCTTAAACTTACCCATGCTCCACACCTGTCCCTATCTTTACCCTTAAACTTACTCATACCACCACACCTGTCCCTAACTTTACCCTCAAACTTACTCATACCACCATACCTGTCCCTAACTTTACCCTTAAACTTACTCATACCACCACATCTGTCCCTACCTTTACCCTTAAACTTACCCATACCACCACACCTGTCCCCACCTTTACCCTTAAACTTACCCATCCCATCCCACCACACCTATCCCTAACTTTACCCTTAAAATTACCCACACCACCACACCTGTCCCTAGCTCTACCCTTAAACTTACCCATACTCCACACCTGTCCCTAACTTTACCCTTAAACTTACCCACACCACCATCCTTAAACTTACTCATACCACCACACCTGTCCCTAACTTTACCCTTAAACTTACCCATGCTCCACATCTGTCCCTAACTTTACCCTTAAACTTACCCATACCACCACACCTGTCCCTAACTTTACCCTCAAACTTACCCATACCACCACACCTGTCCCTAACTTTACCTTTAAACTTACCCATCCCATCCCACCACACCTGTCCCTAACTTTACCCTTAAACTTTCCCATACCACCACACCTGTCCCTAACTTTACCCTTAAACTTACCCACACCACCATACCTGTCCCTAGCTCTACCCTTAAACTTACCCATACTCCACACCTGTCCCTAACTTTACCCTTAAACTTACTCATACCACCACACTTGCCTCTAACTTTACCCTTAAACTTACCCATACCACCACACCTGTCCCTAACTTTACCCTTAAACTTACCCACACCACCACCCTTAAACTTACTCATACCATCACACCTGTCCTTAACTTTACCCTTAAACTTACCCATGCTCCACACCTGTCCCTAACTTTACCCTTAAACTTACTCATACCACCACGCTTGTCCCTAACTTTACCCTTAAACTTACTCATACCACCACACCTGTCCCTAACTTTACCCTTAAACTTACTCATACCACCACACCTGTCCCTAACTTTACCCTTAAACTTACTCATACCACCACACCTGTCCCTACCTTTACCCTTAAACTTACCCACACCACCACACCTGTCCCTAACTTTTCCCTTAAACTTACCCACACCACCACACCTGTCCCTAACTTTACCCTTAAACTTATCCACACCACCACACCTGTCCCTAACTTTACCCTTAAACTTACCCACACCACCATCGTCTATTTGGTGTTGTTTGTCCAAATATCTAACATTTAAGCATGGCAAGCGAGCAGTTTAGAAGGTGTGTGCACCCGTGTCCTCGTTATATTACGGGCACGGACACACACCAGCTGTGTGTGTATTGCCTGGGCGTGCAGCGCGCTCTTGGGAAAGGCCATATTCAGTGCGTTTATCCAATCCCCTAGTACTGGACTTCAGTATCGTGCTGGGGGCAGCTAAGTATGGCTATGGGACGATGCCACAGGTGGAAGAGGCTCTCGTGAGCTATCTTTCACCTGATGTTGCGCCATCCCTTAAAGCCCTGGTGCTGCCCACGAAGCCATGCAGAGACACTTCCTCTCTGGTGGGAAAAGCCTATATGGCAGCCGGTCGAGCTGGTAGCTCCCTGCACACCATGGCGGTTCTGCAGATGGCTCTCTGGATGATATCACAGAGCTGTGGATACCACTGATTTGTCTCTCCGCGTCACCATAGAGACGGCCCGTGCTATCGGCCGCTCCATGGCTGGGTTGGTGTGCATGGAGAGACACCCATGGCTAAATCTGTTGGGGATGAAGGAAAAGGAGAAATCCTTTCTTCTTGATTCCCTGATAGCACCTTCTGGGCTTTTTCGGTGGTGCGGTTAACACCGTCGTCGAGAGGTGAAGAAACAGTCAGCAGGCTTCCAGCAGTACCTCCCTCGCCGCACCAGCTCTTCAGGGCAGGCTGCCTTGAGTGGCTTCAGGGCAGGCTGCCTCGAGCTTGGCAAAGTAGGCGACACTCTTGCCAGAAGGCTTCTAAACTGAAGGACGATTTGAGGACCGTTCTTTAGGCTAGGAAGGCTTCTGGCAAATGGTCCTAGCTCCGGCCAGGCCGCTAAGAGCTGTCCCCCCCGGGGAGGAGCGATTGAAGTCGCCTCCTCTGCGGAGCTCTGGGGAAATCGATGCTGTGCTCCCGCCGTCTAGGACGATTCGGGCCTCATCGATTTCCCACGCACACACGCTGCTCCAGCCGCCTCCAAAGAAACTTGCGGCGGAGCAGCAAACGCGCCCACACACCGAAAATCTCTCAATTATTCCCTGCCAGGCGGCCGCTTCAAGGTGTCGGGAACGAGGCTTGGTTGATATCTGAGATAGGTTCACTTAGTAGATTGTCTCGGCGCATGGTTATGCCTTCCGAATATATCTGCATGGGCCCGGCACACTGTAGAGTTGGGGTACAGACTACAGTTCAGCTCCCCACCACCGAAATTCAACAGTGTGCTCTGGATTGTGGTGGCTCCAGAGCAGGTGCGGGTTCCCCCGCCAGACAGGGAGTCTGGGTTCTATAGCCGGTACTTTGTAGTTCCCAAGAAAGATGGGGTTGCCACATAAGGTGCTTGGGGCTGAGACTCAATACAAAGAAAAGTGTGTTGATGCCTTCCCAGAGGACCACATCCCTGGGAGTAGTATAGGATTTGACTACGATGCGGGCACAGATGTCTCCCACGAGTGTCGAATCCATACTGGCGGAAGTCTCCAGAGTAAAGCTAGGCCACAGCCTTACTGTGAAGCAGTTCCAGAGACTGCTGGGTCTCATGGCAGCAGCGTCCAACATAATTCCATTCGGCCTGCTACACATGAAGGGGAAGTCCCTTCCATATGATCAGGGTAATGCGCAGGTGCCTTCATTCCCTCACCATATGGAAAAAGCCTTGGTTTCTGTCCCAGAGGCCGGTGCTGGGAGCGTCATGTTGCCAGGAAAACTGTACGCATTTCCTCCGGTCGCTCTGCTCCTGGGAGTCTTGGAGCGGGTTCGCCGAGAAGGGATCAGCCTACTTCTAGTAGCACCCTGCTGGCCGACCCGGGTAGGGTTCTCGGACATTGTAGCCTGTCATCAGGGGTTGTCAAGACCTTACTCAGCTCCAGGACTCCTTCCACCAGGAGATTGTACAGCCTGAAGTGGAATGTATTTTCCACTTGGTGTAGCGATTGTGAGATAGAGCCAGTTAACTGCCCAGTGGCTTCAGTGCTGGAGTTCCTCCAAGATCGTTTCTCTACTGGTCTTACCCCATCCATGCTTAAGGTGTAGGTGGCTGCCATTGGGGCTTTCCACTCGCCTATAGGTGATGGGCCATTGGGGAGGCACCATTTGGTTGTACGTTTCCTCCGTGGGGCTCGGAGGATGAGGCCTGTGGCTCGCACTCGAGTCGACCGAGGCAAAGAACCTGAACGAGACACTGCGTCTCGCCGCCCCACCTCATCGCGCAAAAAGCTTCATTGCAAGTGCTATCTTTATTCTGTGCCGGCATCCCTTTGTAGCTTCCGCATATGCCGTCACATACTACGTCATGACGCAGCACCAATCACGTTTGGAGACGGATTTCATTCATGCTTCAGACGCGCTACGCTAGGGGGCGTTCCCATAGTGTCGTCAGTCTCAGTGTCTCGTTCCCTTCTCAGGGAACAAGGGTTATATACATAACCCGAGACGTTTTTCAATACAATATGAACACAATAAGTACATAGCAGTTAAGGCCACCTAATATAAAGTCAGACCCAATACCTTGTTAAAAAAATGGGTTCAATGTTCAATATGCGATACAATATTGCTTTAAGTGTGTAAAATCTATTTAAATTATATTTAAAAACTGAGAATGATACCATTTATATCAACCTAAAACTTAACATCAAGAACATTCAGGTAAACAAATACACCTGAACTGGGGGTGGATGATTATCTTTGTTATTAAAAGATAAAAACTACAAACAGTAGGACAAATACAATAATACAAAAGATACAAATTAAATAAACAGTGCTTTAAGTTTTGCTTACATTAGATCTATTTAACAGTAGCATTCAAGAAACAATTCAGAAACTGACAACTGAAACACTGCAGTCTTCACATGAATTAAATACACACTGATTCATAATAAAGCTATAGAGTTTATTCAGTCCAGAGAACTGAGTGATTTTCTCTATCATTTGTTGATTGACAGACAGCAGCAGGTTTACTGTATTGGGCTGCTGTCGCTTTAAGAGCTAATGCACGGATCCCATTGACACGCACCGATTTCTTTCCCAGCTGATAGCATTCA
>CM031958.1:1043269-1048269 GCA_018749465.1 Paracanthobrama guichenoti
TGTAATGGCAAATTAAAGTGTAACATATAATATAATATTGAGAGATATTTCAGTTTGTGGCTGTTGATGTATGATCCGGATTTGAATAGCAGCAGAAGTATTGATTGTTCCCCCATTAGAGTCATCTAATGACCCGATCGGTCACGCCGGGGGATCTGACCGTGTCCAGCACAGCACTGTCTTACTCAAACGCTTCCCAGACACGCGGCTTGAGTAACTTTGTCCTTTTCTTTAATGAGCGCAGTGGTCCTCTGTTTCTCTCCGCACAAGTCTTTAAACGCTCGTTTTCATTCTCTTTTGTTTGCCTGGCTTTTGAACAAACTCTTTTGTGTGGGAACTCAATGGTGTGCCAACAAGAAGCAGTCATTGTCCGTCCCGACCGGCACTCTATTCGTCCCAGAGGAGCTGCTTTGATACTGCATGCACTTAACCTTTGGCTGAACAGCACCATCATGGGTGGCCTGTAGATGTCAAGCTTTAAATGCAGTTTGTACAGATGTTCCCCTGACCTGAGGAAACTGGCTTACATATGTCCTATGATGTATCAATTATGATAATCTTACTGGTGTCTTTCATCTCCATACAACCAAAGAGCTCCTTTCAAACTCTTCGTCCTGATGAATAACATGGTTTATAACTTTTTAAAACAAAATACTAAATTACTACTATTTTTCTATTTAATATATATCCATCATATCCATCTTATGGAAAGTATCATAATTAATCATGCGTGAATTCTTGAGTTCATGTTTGTGAATGCCCTGAAATCACTGCTGTAATAACCATTATCATAAAACATTTTCACAGTGTTGGGATTGTATTATTCATTTTCTGTACATCTTTTCAATGTAGATCATTTAATTCTCTCTCAATTATTTAGTAATTTTCAATGCTCAAAATGTACATGAGGTCTATAGATAATGCATATTGATATGCCAGAGATGTTCAGCCAAATATGCCGGTGAAACCAGTCTTTTAATCCCAGTCCAGCTCTCAGCATCATGGTGTCGTTAAATATGATATCAGAGCAATGCTAATGCAAACTGTTAATATTTGTGCTGCACATCTGCATCCGTGACAAAAGCTCAGGTGTTGTAGTGGATATCGAGTGTTTACTGGGATATTAGAGCGAAAGTCTGTCCATGTCTCATTCCTGCTCCTCGCTCATGTGCTTCATCACTGCGAGCGGATATGGCAGGATGAACACTGAACAAGATTAATATTAGAAATGCATGCATTTCATCTGAAGTAATAGTAAGCAAATGCTGTAGGTAAAGTGCGTTGTGTACAGTAGTTTATATGCGTGTGCTTGTGTGCGAAAAATACTTTCAGCCATTTTGGCTTATCACAAAAAAAAGGTTTTATTTATTTATTTATTTATTATTTTTAATAAAAGGTAGTTGCATTTAACACATTTGTGAATTTAGGATTTGTAGATGTTTGCATGATACATCATACAAATTAATTTTGAAATGGCGAAGAATGAGAAGTGTATTTACTCTATTTGTCTTTTTAACACTTTATATCATAAATACATGATTACAGATTATAATAAAATATAACATCTGGTAGAATATAACAGATATATGATCCAACAGTGTTTTCAGTTGGCATATCAATATTTGACCATGGTGCAGGAAATTCTGTATATTTTCAGTCTGTGTTACTCACATTGTAGAAAACAATTATACTTTTAGTTTGTCTTTGAAATAGACAGTATATGAATGTGCCATAGTTATCATTATTCTCTCTTAAATTAAAAAAAGCATTACTAATTAATTTTATTCCAGTCACTATCGACATAAAGGAAATACATCTCCTCCTTCTCCTTCTTCTTATTGGGTTTATATTATCATGAGTTCTTTGTTGTCAAATACATTTCTAAAACATTTGTCGTTATATGTATTCTCTGATTATATTTTCTGTTTTAGAATGTAAGAAATAATTGCTTTTTTGAAAATATGCATCCATATTACAGAAGAACATACAGTATAATTTATCTGCTAAACATTATCAACCGCCGGGTTGTTAAAAGAATAAATAAATAAAAAGGAAAAATCATTTTTTACTCCGCAAGGTCTAATCACAATTTAGACATGCTTAATTCAGCTTATAAAGTTAATTCTTCACAGTTGTCTGCGTAACATAATTAACAAAATCTCAGACCCAACCCAAACTCTGCAGTCAAGCACTATTACCAGATAATAATTACCATAAAGCATGTGGCACATACAAACACACAACATATTCTGCCATTTAATTAATTTGTACAGGTTAATGTCTCAAAGAAATGTATGATTTAAACAGTTGAGGCATGATCATAAATGAATTAGGGCTGCGATGATGACGATACATGTCAACTGTACAGAACACGCACTGGTCCCGCTTTATATTAGGCGGCCTTAACTACTGTGTACTTACATTAAAACATAAGTACAATGTACTTATTGTGTTCATTTTAAATTGCAAAACACTATTAATGTAAGTACAGAAATTAATTACAGATGGAATGTTTTGTTTTTATATATATATAAATATAAGTACAATGTAAAAAAAAAAAAAAAAAAAAACATGCATGTACCCAATAAGTGCATTGTATCAAATGATTAATTTAAATGTAAGTACATAGTAGTTAAGGCCTCCTAATATAAAGTGGGATCCATGCGGTTGTGTCAGGAGACATCTATTGTGTAGCTCTGTTGGGCCAGTATAGGCATAGGTGACAGAAATGTGAGGTTTCATGTTAGCAGAAGGGAATGGGAGTAAGAGCTGAACTGAATGAAAACATTGTAAATCAGTGACTTGTGTTGAATCCCATTTTAAATGGAAATATCCAGTACTGATAGGTCCTTATTAGAGAGATTGCACAAAGAGAATTATTAGCTGGCTATCCAGGGAAGAGTGGAATTATCAGAATTGGGTCCTGAGAAAGGGCACAATTGATTTGATTTGTCCATATTACTAAAAAGATTAATTTATTTTTGTGCTTCAATTTCCTCTTCCCCTCAGTCTCAGGTGAAGGAGTGGATGATTCCGACAGTGGAAACGAGAGCCGCAGTGGGAGTGAAGAGACCCATGTGTGTGAGAAGTGTTGCGCTGAGTTCTTTAAGTGGTCGGATTTCTGTGAACATCTGACGACCTGTACCAAGAATCCACTTGTGTTAATTATCAGTGACAATGAGGTGACTTCAGACCCAGCACAGGACTACCTACCTGAGCCGTCCCCAGTGCCCAGCTGCAGCAGCGAGCCGGCGGACAGCGAGGATGCGGTAGACGGGAGCCACATGCCCGCTGAAGGTGATGAAGGAGCCGAGATGACGCTGGATCCAGGTGCTGTCCTGGAGAAAGAAGATGAACCCATGGAAGTGGAACTGTCTCCTGAGAAGCCCCTTGATTCTGAAGATCAAGTTACACTGGCAGAGCCAGACATAAGCCTACCTCAACTTGAGGATCACAAGCAGTCTTCTGGAGCGGGGTACTCCATACCCAGCACTAACGTCACACTGGAAACACTGCATGGAACCCGTGTGGCCGTGGCCCAGTTCTCTCAGGGTGCCCGTGCACTAGCTAGTGAAGTGTCAACTATGGCCATCCCCATGATCCTGGACCAGCTCATGGCCTTGCAGCAACAACAGCTCCATCAGCTTCAACTGATAGAGCAGATTCGGAGCCAGGTGGCGCTAATAAACAAGCAGGCCCCCACACAGACAGCTGTCAACCGTCAAGTAGACCACAGCATGAATGATGCCTTACAAGTAACCTCATCCTCCAGCATACCCACCATGTCTGGGCAGCTTCATCTACGTGGCTTCATTACACCCCCTGTGCATCAGCTCCCCATCAAGGGGCCCTCCAATTTAAACGGACAGGTCTCAGCCTCTTTATCTTCAGCTCTGGAGGTAGCCTGTTCCAATGTCCCTCAGACTGGTGGCCAACTGGCGAGTTCTGGGATGAAAAGCAATATCACAATGAATTCCTTGTATCCAACAACCAGTAATGTGGTTCCCTCTCCAATGCCACCATGCTCAGCATCGATGAGCAGCAGTAGCTGCACCAGTAGTAGCACAGGAACTGGGGGTGAAGTAAGCTGTTGTATTTCACTTCCAAGGAACACACCTAGTCCTTTAACGCTGACTCATGGAAGATTGCTAACGTCCCCCTCCAGCCTTCCCCTTGTACCGCACAGCTCACCCAACAGTGTTATCTTCCCTAATCCTCTAGCCAGTATTGCAGCAACAACAAATGCTCTTGATCCTCTTTCCGCCCTAATGAAGCACCGCAAAGGAAAGCCTCCAAATGTCTCTGTGTTTGACACCAAACCCAGTTCAGAAGATCCCTTCTTCAAACACAAGTGCAGATTTTGTGCCAAGGTGTTTGGAAGTGACAGCGCCCTGCAAATCCACCTTCGTTCCCATACTGGTGAAAGGCCTTTCAAATGCAACATTTGCGGTAATCGTTTCTCTACAAAGGGTAACTTGAAGGTTCATTTTCAGAGACACAAAGAAAAGTATCCTCACATCCAAATGAACCCATATCCTGTTCCTGAGTATCTGGACAATGTTCCAACTAGCTCAGGTATACCTTATGGGATGTCCTTGCCTCCAGAAAAACCTGTTACCACATGGCTGGACAGCAAACCTGTTTTGTCTACAATCCCAACATCAGTAGCACTGCAACTCCCTCCAACTATACCCAGTATTATAGGAAACTATGGGGATTCAACTAGTTTCACCCCTTTAAGCAGGTCGCCTCAAAGGCCATCCCCGCCATCAAGTGAGTGCACATCTTTGTCTCCTAATCACCTCATGGCTGATGCCAGTATTGCACAAATTTGCAGTTCACCACAACCTAATGTGACGAGTGACACACCTCCAGTTCTCAAACCTGAAGCCTTTCATCTACCACCCAACTCCACCACCAGGCCTGGAGAAACCAGCGAATCAATTACTTCCATACCCCAAGTGATTTCTACAACCACAGTTACAACCACAACTAGCACC
>CM031958.1:1060769-1091947 GCA_018749465.1 Paracanthobrama guichenoti
AGAAAAGTGTCTTATTAAGGATTCAGATCTCCCACGAGGACGAGCACAATAAAGAAAATGTGTGTTTTGTGCTTTAACCTGACGAGCCGTGGTCAGTTACCATCAGACTGTCTGATATCTCTGTCTGATCTCAGATCATCTTCACACAGTTTCACGCGCTTGCCCTTAACATCAGGTGATTCAGAAAGAGCATGATATGATTCCTGACAGCTGTGTAATGATATTATTTCCTGATGTGTCTCAGGCGGTTTGCCAGCTGTGTGCTCCATCTACAGGCCGAGCAACGGAAAAACAATAACTACAAGCCTTTTCACAGTTATTCATTCATGCAATTATTAATACATTTACCGCTGTTTGTTTATTGGTTTGTTTGGTTATATTAGTATTCAATGTGTCAGATCAGACCCACGAGACAAGCAGTTAGTTCATGCTAATTGATGTCATGTTTGAATTATGTATCAGTCATCCACTCTCAGATATTAAGTTCATTATAATTATTGTGTCTGGAGAACTGAAGAACAATCCTCATTAGCAGAACACATTTTGAAGTAATGCCATTCTCTGAAAATGCATTTTCTATGTTTTACAAATGACTATAATTATTTACAATAGCAATAACAATGTGTCATTGCAAGCAGCTCCATAAGATAATTAAACATTAATAATGTGTAGTGTTACTCAGACCATAAAAATGGCAATGCTTTACATTGTGGATGTGTGTTTACTGTGTCAAATATACAATTTTGGATATTAATCTTTGGATATTAATACCACTAAACACTGAAGATAATGCTATAACAGTTAATCTATAGCCATGCAGTCTATTACAATACATCTTTGAAATGTTTTGTGAATATTTATAATGCTTTGTTATATTTTTTTCATATTGATGAATATTCTTCATGTTGTGTAAATCATAAGCACAAACTGAATAAGTCTTGCACACAAACCCTCCATCACATCTGACACAACATGACATTTATTTAACACAGTTAACTGGTTTATGTCAGGATCCTGTCAGTTCCTGTTCGGTTTCATGGCTATGATCTGTGTTTGTAGGGTTCTCGTCTTTAGTGTGAGCCACTGTTTATTAAAATACTTATGTTAATTGACTAAATATATTTGCTCACATGTAATACAATTATAAATAATTTGTGTAAATGACCTCTCACCCAGAAGAATAGCTCTGCAGCAGGTTAGCAGTGTAGGACAAGTTTCCATGGCAATAGTAACGCCAAAAGATGTGGGATCTAGAGCAGCTTCAACTGGCCAAAAACTGCCCACTTAGACAAGAAAATAACATCTAACTGGCATGTAAAGCGACTAGTCACCATTCGTTTTGTTTAGCATCATGTCTGGGGGAGGTAAATTTAAAGCTGATAAGATTCATTTATTATTTATTTTTCGTAGACCTGTTTCTTGTTTGGTTTCATTATCTTGTTCTGTTTAGTTTCATTGTCACTGTCTTTGTCTTGAGTTCTCGTTTGTTACCATGGTTTCTAATGAGTTTCGCACCTGTTCCCTGTTGTGTTGATTATCACCCTTGTGTATTTAAGCCCTCTGTTTCTTCAGTTCTAGGTTCTGTGTCAACATTAAAGGGTTACTTCAGTGATTAGCATTAAGCTTTGTATCAGTAGAAACCCAGTAGTATATTCAAATTGTCGTACTTTCCCCCTCATATCCCCTGAGATGAGAGAATTATGTATTTTATTTCTGAAAAAATCCTCCGATAGCGCAAATGTCGTCATTTTTGCGTCATCTGAGGACATTTTGGCCAGAGGCCAGAGACTACAGCCTGTAGTAGGAGCTAGTTTCGCATGTTATCAACCCGCCCACGAGTGGGATCTCACTCACAGAATGTGTATGCACTGGCCACTCAGCTCAGGCATTCATAAAGGAGCGGTGTGGCTCACTCACTTTATTGAAAAGACACGTTCAGTTTTTAATTGTAGTGTCTATTCACTAACTGAACAAAATGATTTTATTACTATGAAAAGCAAAACGACGGTGGGAGCGGTGTCATGGTGGGCAAGTAGCCGTGTCTTGGGAGTGGCCTCGTTGGGCAGCAAAGCAAGTGCATTCTGGGAGTTGTTGTCTTTCATCCACATGAGACAGAAATACATTTTCTGTCTTTTCTCAGTCTAGAAGGCACCCAATTCAAATATAATTTCATGTTCCTACTACATAAATGACCCAGTTTTAATACACATTCATCTTCCCAGCGCTGAAGTACCCCTTTAATGGTTTATGTAGTGTTTAACATTTTGGATGATTATTAAAAATATATTTCATTGTGCATCATTCATCTTGTCTTTTGGATACTACTGCACAGCCATGTGACAGAATGCAGAACCCTCAATAACAAGTAAAGAAAGCATGGATATACCTGCTGTCCACCTGCTTCTCCTAGAGCAGGGGGATCGCTCCCTCGAGGATCACACAAGGAACTTTTTTAGATCTGGAGGGCCTCACCCACTATCCTGCCTGTGCTCTCTGCATAACACATTCTCCACTGGTCCCATCTAGTTCCAGGTCGTCTTCCTTTCCCCTGGTACAGTCCAGTCACAAGTCGCCTTCCTTGCCGCTCGTTCAGCCCAGTTCCAAATCATCTTTGTCTCTGCTGGTTCAGTTCCAAATCATTTTCGTTGCCACTGGTTCCATCCAGCAACAAGTCTCCTTTGTTGACAATAATCCACACAAGATATATAAAACCAAACACAAGAAGAACCGTGATATAACCGCCCGTGATATAACCGCCCTCTACACCAGGCAACTCCTGACACTGTAAACGAAAACTACAGTTCAGGAGAGTGGTGGAGCGGAGGCAGATCAGTGGGAGAGATGGAGGGTCAAGTCCATGAGGAAGAAGTGGGGAAGGAGTCTGGGCCAGAGCAGGGTACCAAGGCAAAACCAGCAGCAGGTAGCCAACGCTATCTCCATGGTCATGACAGGGGGAACGACCTCCATGGCTGTGATGGGAAACAACCTCCGGGGCTGTGATGGAGGAGCTGGGAATGTTCTCCTTGACTGTGACTAGGCAGACAGATGGCTCAGAGGGAGCTGTGGTGAACGGCACTGCCTCAGGAGGAGCTGTGGCGGATGGTGCTGCCTCTAAGGAAGTGTGTGTGGCCCAAGCACAGCCAACAGTGAGAAGACCTCTGGGACCACCAGACTTGGAAGTGTCAATTTTTATGCTGGTAACAATCACCTCAGGACCTCTTGCAGCGATGATGCACACTCCGGGACCACTTGAAGTGAATACACCCCCTCCCCCAATAAACAGAAAAGGGAATCTTTAAGTGTTCATTAAGTCTGGCATTATAGAATTAAATTAAAGAGCTGTCTGGGTAGTGGGTCTGGCAAGGTCATCCTGGGTGAAGAAGAAAAGGCATACTTTTGCTAGATCCTTTTTTGGTTCGTCATTCTAATATGGTATCTATTTGCAGCAGTATTTATTCAAAAACACACAAAGATAATCCAAATAGGAAAGATGAAGATGACAATAATCCATACAAGAACCATAAATCCAAACAGGAGAAAACAATAATGCATATTGGGAAGATAAACATAGCAGCTTTACAAAAACATGGCCGACAAAACACAACTGAAACATGGGTATATACACCGATCAGGCATAACATTATGAGCCTAATATTGTGTTGGTCCCCCTGACCCGTCGAGGCATGGACTCCACTAGACCCCTGAAGGTGTGCTGTGGTATCTGGCACCAAGATGTTAGCAGCAGATCCTTTAAGTCCTGTAAGTTGCGAGGTGGGGCCTCCATGGATCAGACTTGTTTGTTCAGCGCATCACATCCACATGGATGACAGGACCCAAGGTTTCCCAGCAGAACAGTACCCAAAGCATCACACTTCTTCTTCCCATAGTGCATCCAAAGCATACAAAGTCTATTATTTTGCTAAAATATTTTTTCCCATTTGTAAACACTCAAAAATATCCAGATGAAGTTCTGTTAGGCCGCAAACAAAACTCTTGAATGCCTTGTGTTTACTTGAACATGATTTTTTTCCCCCAGGCAAACCATTAAGGGCCACCACACACTAGATTTCAGAAAATTCTGCAGAATTTGGCCATTCGGATTAGGACTGACTATCTTAATGAAGCTTTGGGAATATAATGAAGTGGGCCATATCCATCAGATGGCAAGCTAGCAGACTGCATGTGTAAAAACCAATCAGTCTTCTTGAGATAAAAAAATGTCCCTGAAAAGGGAACGATACGCTGCATTGAGATGCTGTGGGAATGCCTGTGTGATTGCATCATGAAGCACGTGTGAAATCAGTCCAATAGTGTGATGTCACAGTCAGGAAACTGTAAAGCATACCCGTAATAAACAGCGCTAGCTTCTGATTGTCACAGAGTCACAGACAAACGCCCACCAACACACATGCATCATCACCAGATCTCCACGCTCCGCCCACTCGTTCACAATTGGGTACTCATTAAGCACTCACTCCCTTCACCACAGTGTCTGGTCTTGTCATACGTACTTGGACTCCTTACCTGTTACTCACCTGAGAATCCAACTTCCGATCCCTCATCTTCCTCATCCTCAGTTCCTCGTTCCTTGTGCTCCATTTCCTGCAATTGACAAACTCCATTATCCTCAGCTAAGTGACTGTTCTGAAGTGCTTGATCTGATACTCACCATTATTCCAAGTTCAACCTGTGTTCATGTCTCTGTTAAATAAATATCACTTTGAGTTCACCACATCTTCTGTCTCCAATACCTGTCCAATACCTGACACTGATAGAGTGAAGCAAGTCGATTACAGGTATGCAGGGAGTATGGCAGGGTGACTCAGTGTCTCATTCCCCTTTTCAGGGAACCAGGGTTACAGTCGTAGGAAACGCACCCTGTGTCGTGACACTGTGGGAACCTTATACCCACGTCGCTGTACTAGCAAGTGCCTGTCCATTCAGATCTGGCGACCGTGAAGTATACAGTCTATCCAGGGCCAATATGAAGAGCTACAAATACAACTACAAACTGAGTATAGGGGACAGGTTTAAAAACAATGACACTCGACGCATGTGGACAGGGATTCATGCCCTCACAGATTATAAACAGCACCCCCTCAACCAGTAACGCCACATTCCCAGATGTACTGAACAATTTTTATGCTCACTTTGATCATGGAAACACAGTACCACCTATTAAAGCTGTGCTCACATCTGAAGACCTACCACTCCCTTTTTCCATCAGTGCTGTGTGTTCCACCCTGAGTAAGGTAAACGTGCATAAAGCTGCCGGGCCTGACGGCATCACTGGCCGGGTGCTTAGGGCCGGTGCAGATCAGCTGGCTGAGGTCTTCACAAACATCTTCAATCACTCCTTGGCCCAGGCCATTGTCCCCAGCTGCTTCAAAACACCCACCATTGTAGCAGTACCAAAACATGCTGCTGCAGTGGCCTTCAATGACTTCTGCCCTGTCGCTCTTACGCCTCCTCTGCAACAGAGTGTTAAGTCTGGCACAACGTGAGTCACAACCTCAATGTGCTCATATGCAGGAGTGAGCAGTGGCCTCAGTATCTTGTGTCTCGATACTAACAACATCCAACTCCTCAGAGCTAGATACCAGTGATGATGATCTTGCAGTAGCGGTGCTTCACTCTGGGCGGAAGAAACCGCAAAGCGTGCTTCCAAACCCTGAGATAAAGCACTGGACCTGGCAGGTAAGGGCAGAAAAAGGGCTGGGCCCATCTCTAAAGCCTCTACCAGGTCAATTTGCGAACCCCAGGACCTGAGTCGCTACTCTGCCTTTGCAGCAGCAGGACCAGAACCGTGAGGAATGCATGTCGGAGGGCCCTCCTCGAAGAGCACCCAGTGGGAGCAGAGGAAAAGCACTCAGCTTGAACTGTTGATGGCTCGCCATTATACACTTTTTACATGTCATATTTACAATGGTGGAAAAAACTCCTGACTAATAGAGAGAATTGCTGTTTCTAATACTGACAAACACCAATGGGACAAACGATTTCACATAGAGCGCTGAAGACACAATCGCTTCACGACGCAATGACGCAGAGGCATTCCCACAGCGTCTCGATGCAGTGCAAGTTCCCTTGAAATTGAACCAGAGTTTGCACAAACTAAATTAAAACTCACCTGGAAATAACCCTAGGTCATTTTCTTTCATAACATAAATTACTCTGAAAACATCACCCGCATCCATTAGTGATTAGTGTTGTCTTTGGATGGAAACTTGGACCTAGTTTACTTTTCTGCACCATCTAGAGTTTCCTGACTGAACTGATCTTTGCATGGCAATATTTGCACTTAAATATTTTTGATATCTATAATTTAATGCACAGTTTACATCGGTTTGCATTGTTACTTTTTTAGAAAAAAGTTCCATTGCATTTTAAAGAACTTTTAAGACTTATTTTGCAGCATTTATTTAAGCTGTTTGATTGGTTATATCAAGAAGCTCAAAAGACCTGTTACACTCATGGTATGGAAAATAAGAAATTCTTGCAAAGCAAGAACAAATTTATTTGCAGTCCATGAATACATTGACGCATGACGTTGACACAATAAAGATTTTAAACCATAAAATGAAAATAGATCAGATTAACCGATTGTCTCCTGGAATTTAAATTACCGGATGCTAACAATGTCTTCTGTGATGTGCAACACAGACCTTACTAAAGAAATGAGTAGTTTGATGAACCAATGAGTCTCCAGTAGTTATGTGTAGATGACGGATGAGCCCCCAGTTGTTATATGTTAAAGAGAAAAGAGAAAATCATTTATAGAATAAAGTCCTGGAGTCGCATCTCCTGCTCACACATGGCAGAAACAATGTTCAGAGTGATAGATGTATCTAAAGCATAAGGGACCACAATGAAGAAACCGTCATGAGATGGTCAGGTAAAAAAAAAAAAAAAAACGCTAAATAATAATAAATAATAATAATTAGCAAAGGATTGCCTCTCTCACTGGTCCTGGATAAAAGGATAAAAATCAAATGGCACCAACCTCCCGAATAAGCACAAAGAGCTCAGTACAATTACCACTAAACACTTTTTAACACTTGCTTTTAATAATAAGCATCGATACAAACACCATTTCAGCGTTCAGCTTAAGAGCTTGATAGCAGTTTGCAGTTAAGAACCAACAGCGTAGCTTTGCACATCTGAGACAGAATGTGGTCTATGGTGTCGAAAGAGGCACTAAGATCAAGTGGCGCTAGAAGAGTGATGCATTCGTGGTCAAATGACAACAGCAGGTCATCTGTACTTCTAATAATCCTCTCTTCTCCATGGTGGATTAAGAACTGTGAAATTATTATTTTCTAGGGAAAAAATAATTGGACACTACTTTTTCAAATATTTTAGAGATAAATGGCAGATTTGAGATGCATTTTTGCTAAAGGATTGATAACTTCTAGCTTGAAAGTTTTTCTGTGATGTGTCCTAAATAAAGCAAAGAGTTGACAATATTCAGAAGACATTTTACGATGATAGCAAAAACACCTCTTTCAGCATGTTAGTGGTATCTACAGTACCATATATGTTGCTGATTTCAATGCTCTAATAAGTTTGATTAGCTCTTCTTGTCCATCAACACTGAAGGAATCTGAAGTTGCTTGTGTGAAATAGTCATGGCAATGGCTCTGTTGGATTATGAAGGGCTCATGTGTTTACCCTCCATGGAGAGCTTCAGAGAGTAGAAGGGTGAGTACCAAAGAACAGTACTTTAGAACAAACTATTGTTGCACCATTGTTGACACACTCTAAAAAATGCTGGGTTAAAAACAACCCAAGTTGGGTTGAAAATGGACTAACCCAGCGACTGGGTTGTTTTAACCCAGTAAATGGGTTGTTTTAACCCAGCAGTTGGGTTAAATGTTTGCTTAAAACAACCCAATCGCTGGGTTAGTCCATTTTCAACCCAACTTGGGTTGTTTTTAACCCAGCATTTTTTAGAGTGCAGTAATTTGACAACAGGTGTAAGAAAACTACCTGATAATATTAATCATAGCGTTGCTTGAATGTGTTAAAGGTATTGATATACAGACTTAATAACACATTTTGGTAACACTTTACAATAAGGTTTCATCAGTTAATGTATTAACTAACATGAAATAACCATGAGCAATACATTTGTTAATCTTTGTTAACATTAGTTAATAAAAATACAGCTGTTCATGGTTTGTTCATGTTAGTTCACAGTGCATTAACTAATGCTAACAAGATTTTAATAACGTATTAGGAAATGTTGAAATTAACATTAACAAAGATAATAAATGTAAACGTGTTACCTACATTTTGTATGTGTCAAATAGCCCTAATGCATGTGATTTTAATTTGTTGCCATTGTTTTTGTCTTCAATAAAACCAGAGCCAGCATGTTTCACTCCGTAATGTTTATGCAAGTGGCAAGAAAACTGATTTCAACATCACGCGATGACATCCGCTAATGTTACACTGAAGAAAGTCTGAGAGCCAAACGTTTCTGTCTTTGTTGTCTCGTGATTTAAAGCGGTACTTCACCACTGGAAAATGGGCTTTCAATAAAACAAGACTGCCAATGCAGTAGAAAGGTGAAACAATCTGTGCTACCTGACTAGACAAAACAGAGACAAAAAGCTGTTCAATTCCCTTCAACACCCACAATGCACTGGGCTGCTGCCGCCCAAGGCCACGCCCACCAGTCTGCTCGGGATACGCTTACCAGAGTCAAATACCGCCTTGCTTTAGTAGGAAATGCCTACTAATTCTTAGCAAACTGTCAGTCATAATGGTGTTAACTATATTTTAGCTGGTGCTATATTTTATGCATCTCTGAAGATGACTCCCGCCATATCACACAAAGACAAAACAGAAAAATGGAGCATGATTAAGATAAAGTGTGTGTGTGTGTGTGTGTGTGTGTGTGTGTGTGTGTGTGTGTGTGTGTGTGTGTGTGTGTGTGTGTGTGTGCCAGTGCTGTGGTGACCCCTCCACAAGCCGCACACCAGTGCAGGTGACCACCTTCTGCTGCTGAACCTTCAGGAGGGCCGAACACCAGGTACTCTTCCTTGGAGACAATTCCTCAGACTATCCAGGGACATTCCTTTTCTACCGTTGAGCGAGGAGTGATCCCTGATTGTCCTGTTTGGAAAGGTGTGGATATTACCGGGCACAAATGCCTCTGGAGATCAATCTATCTATTATATCTATATTGCTGACTGTGGTCAGCAATGGCACATTTGGTGCACATACTGAGGAGAGGCTTTTCTGACATCATATGGACGTTTCTCCCAAAAAACATATCAAAAGTTTCTCTCACTTTTTCCTATAATGCATTTTGAAATGGTTATAAAGTTCATAAGTAATTTGTAGCTGGGAATGCTTTACACACGTGAAATTTTGAATGCCCTGTGTTCAATAAGCACAAATTGTCCTGAAATGTTCAATTAAACTCCACACATTTCATTAAGAAATATATGCTATTACTAACATTTTGCATCTCAGAACCATGGAGTGTTTTAAACAGGCAGTTTTGAGCGCGTGGGCTGTGGCACATCTTTTTAAACATGCTTCATTTGTGCTATATTGTGTTTCCTGTATATATGGCAGATCATACGGTTCTATAATAACCATAATGTTCTGATAAACAGAAATCGCCTATAATAAAACAGTGTTTTGCTTTAAAATGTAACTGGGTGTACTGGATATAATGTAGCAATATACGGTAAATATTCACATCTGACACAAATTTCACACATAAAAAGTAAATCATTTTGTGCATGGGATTCCCCTTTGATTTAGTGATTTTGCTACTAAAATGACTAATTATTTTCCCTGATGATTGAGTCCATTGGTGGCTTGTTTCATATGTCCGTCCATCTCTGGTTGAATCTGGTTATCTGTGATGGCTGTGCTGTTTCGAGCTGGCTTTGAATTTCAAGCCAGTGCAACACAATCCAAGCCTGAAACATGGATCTTACGTGTCAGCTGTATGATCACACAAACAAAATCCAGTTTAGCAGGTCACTTGTGTGTGTTCTGGATAACTGTAAAACAACGTTTTCTGATATTGCCCTTTAAATTATACACTCACCTAAAGGATTATTAGGAACACATACTAATACTGTGTTTGACCCCCTTTCGCCTTCAGAACTGCCTTAATTCTACGTGGCATTGATTCAACAAGGTGCTGAAAGCATTCTTTAGAAATGTTGGCCCATATTGATAGGATAGCATCTTGCAGTTGATGGAGATTTGTGGGATGCACATCCAGGGCACGAAGCTCCCACTCCACCACATCCCAAAGATGCTCTATTGGGTTGAGATCTGGTGACTGTGGGGGCCATTTTAGTACAGTGAACTCATTGTCATGTTCAAGAAACCAATTTGAAATGATTCGCGCTTTGTGACATGGTGCATTATCCTGCTGGAAGTAGCCATCAGAGAATGGGTACATGGTGGTCATAAAGGGATGGACATGGTCAGAAACAATGCTCAGGTAGGCCGTGGCATTTAAACGATGCCCAATTGGCACTAAGGGGCCTAAAGTGTGCCAAGAAAACAACCTCTTTTTCCTATTTGTAGTGGAGAGATGAGGGTCTTCTGCTGTTGTAGCCCATCCGCCTCAAGGTTGTGCGTGTTGTGGCTTCACAAATGCTTTGCTGCATACCTCGGTTAACGCAGTGGTTATTTCAGTCAAAGTTGCTCTTCTATCAGCTTGAATCAGTCGACGCATTCTCCTCTGACCTCGAGCATCAACAAGGCATTTTCACCCACAGGACTGCCGCATACTGGATGTTTTTCCCTTTTCACACCATTCTTTGTAAACCCTAGAAATGCTTGTGCGTGAAAATCCCAGTAACTGAGCAGATTGTGAAATACTCAGACCGGCCCGTCTGGCACCAACAACCATGCCACGCTCAAAATTGCTTAAATCACCTTTCTTTCCCATTCTGACATTCAGTTTGGAGTTCAGGAGATTGTCTTGACCAGGACCACACCCCCAAATGCATTGAAGCAACTGCCATGTGATTGGTTGATTAGATAATTACATTAATAAGAAATTGAACAGGTGTTCCTAATAATCCTTTAGGTGAGTGTATATGAATATTAATGAAATATTACAGTTCATGTTGATCTGTGTGACAGACGCACTTAAACTCTTTAGCCACAATGCTATCGGGCACGCATGGAAACAGATCTGAGAAAAAGCCTTCCTTATGTTAATCACCTCATAACATACAGCATTTTAGTTTAGTTGGAATACATGAGAATACATGAGGGATATATACCAGAGTACAGAGAGGGATGCCGTCAGAAGGGACTTTCAGGAGTGTGTGGATATCAGAGGGCAGGTCTTTTGTGATACACCAAAACATGTGACAATTCATTCTTTTAAGGATGACATTATGCACACCATTATATCGGTAAAAGGCAGATTGGATGGAAATAAATAATATAAGTGGGGAAAGTGTTCAAACAGTATTTATTTATTATAAATGTTTACATTTCTTATAAAATAAATAAAATAGTATTTATTAATTAATTTGTTTGTTTGGTAGTCCGTTAAACATGTTTTACTTTAGTTGGGAAATTCGATTTTTTTCCCCCGAATGTTCAGAAGTAACCTTTCAAAATGAAATGTGATTAATTCCCAGCCACTAATGCTGTGCACACCAAAAGCCAAGCGAATATTCGTATGGCGCGCCCAGAGGCGCACACAACTCCTCCAGGAACTGCTCCTGATGACAGCAGCTTCCAGCGCTACTTGAGGATGCCCAATTTGATAACCTGTCAAAGCGGACGTGTCAATAAGCTCCTCATTGATTGGCTTGCACGACAACGTGCCATACAAATTTTCCACTCTAGTTAAAATTTTTAAACTTATATGGAATACACGTTTGAGATGAATATCACACGCTCATGCAAGCGTTCTGCCCACTTTGCGCCATTTGTGTTGCCCGGTGCGAATTCACGCCCATTCGCATCTTTGTATTGACTTTGTATGCAATCTACGGCGCAAATAATTAAATTTAAAAGAGTGGGCCACCTCACTCTTGCACAAGATGTTCACCTCACATCACTTCCGTATCCGACCACACATTTGGATCATGCATGTTGCTTTAGAAATCTTTAGAAAATCTTTAGAAATCAGTGCTAAATTTACTATTTGTTTACCTGGCTTCTAAAGTACAATGTTGCTTCAACCTTTTTGCTTAAAAATAGATTATTTTTTGAGTTATGATTTCACAGCAGTTGTCTGGTATCTGTCCGTGTGTGTGTTGGTTTCCGTGCCTGCACTGCAGAACCGAGTGTTTAGTATTGATGCATCTCTGTGTTGGCATGGAGCAGGTAATCTGAGCGCCACTCTGGAGAATCAATGCCAGGCTGATCTAGATCAGAGCCATTGGACCCATTGAGAAGTCTTCAATACACACACTCACAGTGCTGGAAATACAGTCAAACCGAACATGATTCAGACACAGATATAATGTTTCACTAGTGTGTGAGGACACTAAAGTTCATTTCTGTAAGTGAGGAGAGCAGAATAAAGTGTGACATATTATACCCACACTCTTCATACAGTGACTACCAGCAAAACTGATCAACATTTGGGATCAAAATGCTTCCTTCACTTTGAGGTGAGCAGGTTTTGCTGAAGTGTTTGTTCTTTAATTGCTAATGTGACCTTTGACCCCACAGACTGAACTAAATGAAGCATTGCTTGCTCATTGGTCGAGCTAAACTGGTATCATCTAATTGTGTTCCTAAATCTAACAGCTGATTGGCTGATTGTGATCCATTACATCCCTTTCTATCAGAGTTATCTGACATCATCAAGATGAGTTTGTTCAGTTTAACTCTGAGTTCTGCTCATGTTTTATTACCATTTTCTAAACTATAGCGAATAAACTGTGACGATGAGAGAAATGTTGAAGGTGCCTGAATAAATTTGGGTTTGACTGTAGATTATTATTATTATTAAAGCGATTAAAGTTATTCAGTCAAGAACATTGAGTGATTTTTATTTATTAGACTGCTGTCACTTTAAGACCGAACGCACAGATCCAATACACGGATACACATCAGATTTTTTCCCAACGGTTTGCATTCTCCCAGTTTTCCCGTTCTCCTTGCGTTATCTTTCTATATAGTTAGCAGGAAGGAATCAGAGATTGTACTTTTAGTCAGGTCAAGTTCACACAAAATGTGTGAGGAAAAAACAAATTTGCTGGCCGGCTGGAATAAAACATATCCCCTGTGCACGCGTGTAGGGATCAGCCGGTGATGGCAGTGAACCTCTCTGGGGTTTTTAGGAGGCAGTTTGGAGAAGCTGACACTCGCAGGCGTATTGCTTTGGATGGTGACAAATGGTAGCACTAAAGCCTTCCAGAGCGTATGTGCAGCTGCCAACAACCACAGTCAAGAGCCTTAATCTCGCTTTCAGAAGCTCAGCAGTCGCTTTAATTCAGGCCTCGGACTGGACTCACTTTGACACCATTTTACCACGTGATGCTAGCGATGGATCACACATTATAAGGAGGATGCTTCAATGTGGTGTAATCAGGGGGTAATAAGCGGTAGTGAATGAGCTCTCGGCGAGGCGCTTTATTGAGAATAATCCATCAGAGTGATCTGATGAGTACTGATAAATGATTAACCTAGGGCTACATGATAAGCAGCCTATTAAATGTCTCAGATATGTGATCCGTGAAGGCGATATTACATACTGTCGCCTAGATCAACCCTCATACGTCAAGACAAACTTCATTACAGTGATGGAGCGCCATTGGAGAAAAGGTAAAAGAGCACTGTAAACACCACTGATATAGTGAACAGACCTCATTAAAACACTCAGACCAAACGCTATGAAGTGAGAGAGAACAGGCTAGGCTTTGTGTTTCAGTGATCAGGCGTTTGCATTTTATTTGAACTCACTTTGAAATTGAAAAGATTTCGGTTGTGGAGCATTCTCAGAAAGTGTGTTGCATCATCTTATTGTTACACATCTAGCAGATTGGTTTCCCTTCTTCATCATTAATAATAGTTGATTTAGATGGTAAAATGATATCTGTATGTTCATTCATCATTCATCAGAGCTACATACTTTGACACAAGCAACCTGTGCAATATCAGCCACACAACTCCAGCAAATCACAGTGGGGGGGAAACGTATAAATCGACCCAACCCCCTCTTGCCTCCCTCAGATGAAAAATTCAAAAGACGTACCGAATCTTGTGGAAATCCTGAAATATATGCAATTTGATCAAGGCAGGATTAAAAGAGCCATTGTGCTTGTCAATAAGGTACGTGACAGCTCTGTGGTATCATATTGACTGTTGCGTATTAATACCCCACGTCCTATTGGTCCATCAGCTGATTGTTTGGAATGTAAATGATGTGGCTGATGCTTTGGTGACTGATGGATTAAATTCCAATTAATCAGTTGCTCCATCAGTTTCCCTCATTCCGATCAAATATCTCCTGAGTGCAAACGCTTCTTTCAGGGGTATTAGGAGAAATAAACACTTTGGAAGTAATTTTCATCAATCTATAGCAAATGCCAGTGACTAGATCTCTATGTGTGTTTGTGAAAGATTTATAATGTGCTATGGGTGTAGTTTTATCAGTCCAGCTTTATATTAGGTGGCCTTAACTACTATGTACTTGCATCAAAAAATAAGTAAAATGTACTTATTGTGTTCATATTGAACTGCAAAACACTGTTGCTGATATTGAGGTGGGATACGGTTAAAGTTAGGGACAGGTGTGGTGGTGTGGGTAAGTTTAAGGGTAAAGTTAGGGGCAGGTGTGGTGTGGGTAAGTTTAAGGGTAAAGTTAGGGGCAGGTGTGGTGGTGTGGGTAAGTTTAAGGGTAAAGTTAGGGACAGGTGTGGTGGTGTGGGTAAGTTTAAGGGTAAAGTTAGGGGCAGGTGTGGAGTATGGGTAAGTTTAAGGGTAAAGTTAGGGACAGGTGTGGAGTATGGGTAAGTTTAAGGGGTAAAGTTAGGGACAGGTGTGGTGGTGTGGGTAAGTTTAAGGGTAAAGTTAGGGGCAGGTGTGGTGGTATGGGTAAGTCTAAGGGTAAAGTTAGGGACAGGTGTGGTGGTATGAGTAAGTTTAAGGGTAAAGTTAGGGACAGGTGTGGTGGGATGGGTAAGTCTAAAGGGTAAAGTTAGGGACAGGTGTGAGTGGTGTGAGTAAGTTTAAAGGGTAAAGTTAGGGACAGGTGTGGTGGGATGGATAAGTTTAAGGGTAAAGTAAGGGACAGGTGTGGTGGTGTGGGTGAGTTTAAGGGTAAAATTAGGGACAGGTGTGGTGGTGTGGGTAAGTTTAAAGGGTAAAGTTAGGGACAGGTGTGGTGGTGTGGGTAAGTTTAAAGGGGTAAAGTTAGGGACAGGTGTGGTGTGGGTAAGTTTAAGGGTAAGGAGTTAGGGACAGGTGTGGTGGTGTGGTAAGTTTAAGGGGTAAAGTTAGGGACAGGTGTGGTGGTGTGGGTGAGTTTAAGGGTAAAGTTAGGGACAGGTGTGGTGGTGTGGGTAAGTTTAAGGGTAAAGTTAGGGACAGGTGTGGTGGTGTGGGTAAGTTTAAGGGAAAAAAGTTAGGGACAGGTGTGGTGGTGTGGGTAAGTTTAAGGGGTAAAGTTAGGGGCAGGTGTGGTGCTGTGGGTAAGTTTAAGGGTAAAGTTAGGGACAGGTGTGGTGGGCGTGGGTAAGTTTAAGGGTAAAGTTAGGAACAGGTGTGGAGTATGGGTAAGTTTAAGGGTAAAGTTAGGGACAGGTGTGGTGGTGTGGGTAAGTTTAGGGGTAAAGTTAGGGGCAGATGTGGTGGTATGGGTAAGTCTAAAGGGTAAAGTTAGGGACAGGTGTGGTGGTATGAGTAAGTTTAAAGGGTAAAAGTTAGGGACAGGTGTGGTGGGATGGGTAAGTCTAAGGAGGTAAAGATTAGGGACAGGTGTGGTGGTATGAGTAAGTTTAAGGGTAAAGTTAGGGACAGGTGTGGTGGGATGGGTAAGTTTAAAGGGGTAAAGTAAGGACAGGTGTGGTGTGGTGGTGTGGGTAAGTTTAGAGGTAAAGTTAGGGACAGGTATGGTGGTGTGGGTAAGTTTAAGGGTAAAGTTAGGGACAGGTGTGGTGGTGTGGGTAAGTTTAAGGGTAAAATTAGGGACAGGTGTGGTGGTGTGGGTAAGTTTAAAGGTAAAGTTAGGGGCAGGTGTGGTGGGGTGGGTAAGTTTAAGAGTAAAGTAAGGGACAGGTGTGGTGGTGTGGGTGAGTTTAAGGGTAAAATTAGGGACAGGTGTGGTGGTGTGGGTGAGTTTAAGGGTAAAGTTAGGGACAGGTGTGGAGTATGAGTAAGTCTAAGGGTAAAGTTAGGGACAGGTGTGGTTGTGTGGGTGAGTTTAAGGGTAAAGTTAGGGACAGGTGTGGTGGTGTGGGTAAGTTTAAGGAGCAAAGTTAGGGACAGATGTGGTAGTGTGGGTAAGTTTAAGGGTAAAGTTAGGGACAGGTGTGGTGGTGTGGGTGAGTTTAAGGGTAAAGTTAGGGACAGGTGTGGAGTATGAGTAAGTCTAAGGGTAAAGTTAGGGACAGGTGTGGTTTGTGTGGGTGAGTTTAAGGGTAAAGTTAGGGACAGGTGTGGTGGTGTGGGTAAGTTTAAGGGGTAAAGTTAGGGACAGATGTGGTGGTGTGGGTAAGTTTAAGGGTAAAGTTAGGGACAGGTGTGGTGGTGTGGGTAAGTTTAAGGGTAAAGTTAGGGACAGGTGTGGTGGTGTGGGTAAGTTTAAGGGTAAGTTTAAGGGTAAAGTTAGAGACAGGTGTGGTGGTGTGGGTAAGTTTAAGGGTAAAGTTAGGGACAGGTGTGGTGGTGTGGGTCAGTTTAAGGGTAAAGTTAGGGACAGGTGTGGCGGTGTGGGTAAGTTTAAGGGTAAAAGTTAGGGACAGGTGTGGTGGTGTGGGTAAGTTTAAGGGTAAAGTTAGGGACAGGTGTGGTGGTGTGGGTAAGTTTAAGGGTAAGTTTAAAGGGTAAAAGTTAGGGACAGGTGTGGTGGTGTGGGTAAGTTTAAGGGCAGAGTTAGGGACAGGTGTGGTGGTGTAGGTAAGTTTAAGGGTAAAGTTAGGGACAGGTGTGGCGGTCTGGGTAAGTTAAAGGGTAAAGTTAGGGACAGGTGTGGTGGTGTGGGTAAGTTTAAGGGTAAAGTTAGGGACAGGTGTGGTGGTGTGGTGAGTTTAAGGGTAAAGGTAGGGACAGGTGTGGTGGTGTGGGTAAGTTTAAGGAGTAAAGTTAGGGACAGGTGTGGTGGTGTGGGTAAGTTTAAGGGTAAAGGTAGGGACAGGTGTGGTGGTGTGGGTAAGTTTAAAGGGTAAGTTTAAGGGTAAAGTTAGGGACAGGTGTGGTGGTGTGGGTAAGTTTAAAGGGTAAAGTTAGGGACAGGTGTGGTGGTGTGGGTAAGTTTAAGGGTAAAGTTAGGGACAGATGTGGTGGTGTGGGTAAGTTTAAGGGTAAAGTTAGGGACAGGTGTGGTGGTGTGGGTAAGTTTAAGGGCAAAGTTAGGGACAGGTGTGGTGGTGTGGGTGAGTTTAAGGGTAAAGTTAGGGACAGGTGTGGAGTATGAGTAAGTCTAAGGGTAAAGTTAGGGACAGGTGTGGTTGTGTGGGTGAGTTTAAGGGTAAAGTTAGGGACAGGTGTGGTGGTGTGGGTAAGTTTAAGGGTAAAGTTAGGGACAGATGTGGTAGTGTGGGTAAGTTTAAAGGGTAAAAAGTTAGGGACAGGTGTGGTGGTGTGGGTAAGTTTAAGGGTAAAGTTAGGGACAGATGTGGTGGTGTGGGTAAGTTTAAGGGTAAAGATTAGGGACAGGTGTGGTGGTGTGGGTAAGTTTAAAAAGGGTAAAGTTAGGGACAGGTGTGGTGGTGTGGGTAAGTTTAAGGGTAAGTTTAAGGGTAAAGTTAGAGACAGGTGTGGTGGTGTGGGTAAGTTTAAGGGTAAAGTTAGGGACAGGTGTGGTGGTGTGGGTCAGTTTAAGGGTAAAGTTAGGGACAGGTGTGGCGGTGTGGGTAAGTTTAAGGGCAAAGTTAGGGACAGGTGTGGTGGTGTGGGTAAGTTTAAGGAGTAAAGTTAGGGACAGGTGTGGTGGTGTGGGTAAGTTTAAGGGTAAGTTTAAGGGTAAAGTTAGGGACAGGTGTGGTGGTGTGGGTAAGTTTAAGGGTAGAGTTAGGGACAGGTGTGGTGGTGTAGGTAAGTTTAAGGGTAAAGTTAGGGACAGGTGTGGCGGTCTGGGTAAGTTAAAGGGTAAAGTTAGGGACAGGTGTGGTGGTGTGGGTAAGTTTAAGGGTAAAGTTAGGGACAGGTGTGGTGGTGTGGGTGAGTTTAAGGGTAAAGGTAGGGACAGGTGTGGTGGTGTGGGTAAGTTTAAGGGTAAAGTTAGGGACAGGTGTGGTGGTGTGGGTAAGTTTAAGGGTAAAGGTAGGGACAGGTGTGGTGGTGTGGGTAAGTTTTAAGGGTAAGTTTAAAGGGTAAAGTTAGGGACAGGTGTGGTGGTGTGGGTAAGTTTAAGGGTAAAGTTAGGGACAGGTGTGGTGGTGTGGGTAAGTTTAAAGGGTAAAGTTAGGGACAGATGTGGTGGTGTGGGTAAGTTTAAGGGTAAAGTTAGGGACAGGTGTGGTGGTGTGGGTAAGTTTAAGGGTAAAGTTAGGGACAGGTGTGGTGGTGTGGGTGAGTTTAAGGGTAAAGTTAGGGACAGGTGTGGAGTATGAGTAAGTCTAAGGGTGAAGTTAGGGACAGGTGTGGTTGTGTGGGTGAGTTTAAGGGTAAAGTTAGGGACAGGTGTGGTGGTGTGGGTAAGTTTAAGGGTAAAGTTAGGGACAGATGTGGTAGTGTGGGTAAGTTTAAAGGGTAAAAGTTAGGGACAGGTGTGGCGGTGTGGGTAAGTTTAAGGGTAAGTTTAAGGGTAAAGTTAGGGACAGGTGTGGTGGTGTGGGTGAGTTTAAGGGTAAAGGTAGGGACAGGTGTGGTGGTGTGGGTAAGTTTAAGGATAAAGTTAGGGACAGGTGTGGTGGGTGTGGGTAAGTTTAAGGGTAAAGGTAGGGACAGGTGTGGTGGTGTGGGTAAGTTTAAGGGTAAAGTTAGGGACAGGTATGGTGGTGCAGGTAAGTTTAAAGGGTAAAGTTAGGGACAGGTATGGTGGTGTGGGTAAGTTTAAAGGTAAAAGTTAGGGACAGGTGTGGTGGTGTGGGTAAGTTTAAGGGTAAAGGTAGGGACAGGTGTGGTGGGTGTGGGTAAGTTTAAGGGTAAAGGTAGGGACAGGTGTGGTGGTATGAGTAAGTTTAAGGGCAAAGTTAGGGACAGGTGTGGTGGTGTGGGTAAGTTTAAGTGTAAAGATAGGGACAGGTGTGGTGGTATGAGTAAGTTTAAGGGTAAAGTTAGGGACAGGTATGGTGGTGTGGGTTAGTTTAAGGGTAGGTTAAGGTGTAGAGAAGGGCCAACAGTGTAATTATAAATGTTACTACAGAATTGAATTACAGAAGTAATCACATGCAGGTATTTTTAAAATGTAAGTACAATGTAAAAACATGTATGTACACAATAAGTGCACTGTATCAAATTATTAATTTAAATGTTAGTACATAGTAGTTAAGGTCACCTAATTTAAAGTGGGTCCGTTTTATCAGTTTAAAATAACAATACGAGTGTAAGTATTTGTCTACTACCTTTTGTGTGCTTAATTTTGAAAGGAATTAAAAGAAAGCATGACACCTTTGTTACATTCAATATTAGATTTAAAGACTGATTACTAGAAATATCACAAGGTTTAATGTTTATTCACATTCTGAACAGTGAAATATACTTAAATGCATACAGTATATACACTAATTTTAAGGCACCAATTTATTTTTGTTTTTATTTTTTTATTTTTTTATTTTTTTGAGCATGAACACATTTTTGAGTCAAACATTTCACAAAAAGGTTGGAAAATATTGTTGAAAATAGAGACTTTCATACATCCAAAAAATGCTGATAGACAGATCAAACCCTGTCTGACAAACAAGCCTGGTCAATTATACAAAATAAAATCAAGTATTCATAAGTAGAAGGTAATGGGATATTCGCTGACAGATTGAATAATTCAGTTTGCTTAGGTGTCTCTGGCATTAGTTTGTAGCTAATGGTTGCCTTGCTAAAAGATTCATGTGAAACAATGCTTGAGTGGAAGATAGGCATAATTATGCCTACTTAATTTACCTCGCTCTGGTGCAAATTAAATGCTCACTTCTAAAGAACAGCGTGTCCATTTAAGCAGGTGTAATGTAAATGTATTGTCGTTTGATTTATGAATTTGATCTCTGGCCCACTCGACGCCTCTTCCCAATTTCATTCATAAATCTTTCATTGAGAACAATTACGCATTCAGCTTCTCTTCATAGCTGCATTATCTGACCTGAATACCCTTGTCACGGGTATGTAATGGACACTAAATATTCTGAAATGACCTAGATTAAGGTTATTCATCTAGTCAGACTGGAACATTTGTTGCTTTGTGTTTTCTGCCACTGCACTAAAACTGAAGATTGCAGGATATCTGTATTTTAGAGATGGCTAAAAATTAATAGTTACCCTCCTTTTGTTCTAGACCTCTGTACTAAAATTATTCAGTTTGTGATGGGCGTCATTTAATGATGTTTTCATTATCAGGCTAAAAATAATCAAAAGAGGGAATTACACCTATAATTATCAAGTATAGTCTTTACTATGCATTATGTAATGCAATATACTGCAGTGTCATGTATAATTAGATGCAAATCAGCTGCGATGAGTGTGTGACAGCTTCACACACACACACGACTTCCTATTAGCCCCTAATAGTGCTGAGCGCTGGTGATCCCATCGATCTGGGGAATAATTCTCTATGAAACTGATGGATGGGGACAGCCATTGACAGAAAAGCTAAAGAGCACTTTGAGACGTCCCCTGTGAATAGCTATGATGGAAAATAGATTGTTGAAAAAAGATTTATGTTTGTATTCCCCAGCCACACACACACACACACACACACACACACACACAGCTGTCCTCTGTCAGTTGTTTTTGTGTGGACACATCAATTGGGATTTCCTGTGTTAATGCTCACGGCAGGATTACGCTGTCAGATTTGCTATTGTCTGCAGAAATGTGTGTGTTTGCAACATGATCTCATGGGTATTCAGTTGTGTGTTTTAAGGAACGTCTGATTCTAGCACATACATTTACTTACATTTGCATAGACACTGAAACATGCAATACTGACAGCATCTAAAAACTAAATCATTTACAAACTAACACATAAATGGTTTATTCTATTGTAAATATAATCAATTTGATTAATTATGTTTTTCAATGCAATCATATTTATTTAACACAGTCGCCACATTTGAAATGATAACATTTCCATGTATTCAGTGTGTCTTCTGGTGCCATTTTAAAGTCATTTCAGCGGATTCCATCATTTAAAAAAAATTAAATTAATACAATTTCTGTCTTTGCTTATGTGATTTTTATTTAGGTTGCTGCAGGACACAATTGTGTGAGGGGTCTTTGGGTGCAAATATCAAAGAGACAAATATCAATGCTAATATTTGTGGTCAATAAAACAAAATAAATTTGACTTATAATAGCATGACAATGTGTACAATAGTAACAAAACGGCTCAAAGGTCAGGAAAATTTCGGTTTATTTTATGCTGCGTTCCAGGCAGGTTTTTGAGCCTGTGAGTTACGACTTCAAACCACAACTGTGGTGGCTAGATGTAAACAAAGCATGGTGGACAAATGCAGGGTTAATGCTCATTTACAATCATTTCTATCGCCAGACGTGCTTACTCCTTGCTTATTTGAGAAAGCGGTGGAGAAAAAACGCGCATAAGGCAAGAGAAGCTGTTATACCTTTCATTTTACGTTATTTATTCATAAACACCGCATCCGTAAGGCTGCCATTGTTGTTTTGCGGGCTTTGTGGCGTCAGAGCGCATAACTGGGAGTACATTGATCTAGTACGAGTTCACGGGTGGGAAGTCCGCGGGTCTGACTGCCGTTCAGGGCACTTTCACGGGTAGAAGGTTGGAAAAACACGGGTTACGGGTTGCCTGGAAGCGCCGCATTACATATCAGTCGGTCTGAGGCGTTGCCATAACGCGTTGCTATGGGTTGCGTGTGTTTTGATTGACTGGCGGATTTTCCACAGTCTGTTTGGAAACGGCTCTCGAGCCATATACAAAACCATGCAGCACCAAAAGTCGCATTAATGGTGACTAGAGTTCAATTCACTTGTATTTATGTAACGTTATATTATATTGATATACCGTTTACTATTTGATGAAACTATCAAAGTTAATGAAGCAATATGAAAGAAGTCTCATGCTCATCAAGCCTGCATTTATTTGATCAATAACACCAATATTAAAATAATGCTTTTCTAGTTTAATATACTTTAAAATGTAATTTATGTAATTTTGTAATGTATTCCTGTGATCAAAGCTGAGTTTATCATCATTCCTCCAGTCTTCAGTGTCACATGACCCTTCACTGATCACTCTCAGATGAGGATTTAACGCCAGTGTTGGAAATATGTGATACTGTGATACTCTTTTCAAGATTCTTTGATTATTAAAAAGTTAAAAAAGAACATCATGTAATAATATTTCACAATATTAGTCTCCTGCTTTTTCTGTATTTTTGATTAAATAAATGCAGGCTTGATGAGCATAAGGGACTTCGTGCAAAAACATAAAATAGTATCCAAACTTTTCACACACACACACATACACACACACACACACACACACACACACACACACACACACACACACACACACACACACACACACACACACACTCACACATACACACACACACACACACATACTACACTCACACACACACACTCACACACACACACACACACACACACACACTCACACACACATACACTCACTCACACACACACACATACACACACACACACACACTCACACACACACACACACTCACACACACACACACACACACACACACACTCACACACACACTCACACACACACACTCACACACACACACACACACACACACACACACACACACACACACACACACACACTCACTACACTCACACACACACACACACACACACACACACACACACCACACACACTCACACTCACACACACACACACACACACACACACACATACACTCACACACACATACACTCACACACACACACACACACACACACACACACATACACTCACACACATACACACACACACACATACACACACACACACACACACACACACACACACACACTCACACACTCACACACACACTCACACACACACACACACACACACAGGAACAGAATTACATTTAAAAGGCTTCTCATGTAATTTTACAAATTTCTGACTTCACTTCTACTTCCGGTTTTATCAGAATACAGATGCAAATATTGGCTCAGCTGTATAATCCAAATGACGAGAGATGTTTGACGCAGAATGAACGATAAATATTCCCTTTAATAAACACAAAAAGAGATCTACAACACAATCCAGAAACCATAACAAAAGTCAAGTCACCTTTATTTGTGTAGCACGTTATACAATACAGATTGTTTCACAGCAGCTTTACAGTGATAAAAGGAAAATAATACATTTCAGCCAAGACAAAAGGCTGAAGAACTGAAGGCTTACATAGATGAAGGATGATAATCAACGGGAATAGGAAACAAGTGAGGACTAATCGACCACTAAACCATGACAACTAATGAGTGACTCAAACTAAGGCAAAACAGAGACAATGAAAACTATGACTAAAACCAAACACAGAAACAGAACATGACCGTGAGATAACTCCCCCTCCTCGTAAATTGTGTCCTTGCGCTGCAAAACACAGTCCAAACTGAGGAAGGAAGGGCGGCAGGAGCTCTGGAGGAGGGCGGGACGAGGAACAAGCAGAGGAAGACTCCAAGGAGATGATGACCAGGAGAAGATTAAAGGTGGGGAGGAGTCAGGGCAGAGACAGGAAGATCAGGAGGATGACCCAGAGCCATGACAGGATGAAAGTCCACAGTGGAACCAAAGGAATGAGGAACCATGGTGGAGCCTTGGTGGAGAGGCCAGTGGGAACCAGGAGGCGGTGCAAGTGGAGACTGTGGCAGGGTAGACGAGCCAGGGTGCCGCAGAAGGCCTGGAGGGCATGGTGGAGCTGCAGGCGGCATTACTGAGGTGAGGTGAGGCATGGACTTGGCAGACCAGGGCAGAGATGGTAAGTGAGAGGACAATGGTGGAACCGGAGGGAAGAAGGTGCCCAGTGGAGCCAGAGGGGTGAAGGGATGAGGAGAAGCTGCTGACTCAGAGGTCTGAGGTGGAGCCAGAGGGACGATAGACCAAGGTGGAGCCAGAGGGATGGCAGTCCATGATGGATCCAAGGTGAAGGTGAAGCCAAGGTGAAGCCGATGGTGAGGAGAGCCGAGGTGGAGTCAGAGGCTTGAAGGCATGAGGTGGAGCTGAGGGATCGATGATAACTGGGAAACCCCAGGTAGATCCATGCAGGAGAGCAGAAGGAGCAGAAGGAACCAATGGGCTGAAGGGAGACAGCGGAGATGAGGCCGATGAACTGAATGGCTTAGGCAGCAAAGGAGGGGGAGAGGGAGCCTGGGTGGGTGGGATCATCCACAATGGAGGAGACTTTGAGCTCTTTTCTTCTTTCTATTTTTCTGCTTTTCTTCCTTTTTCTTAGTTCTCTTTAACTTTTCACAACAACCATATTCTTTGTTTCAGAGAGAACCTTTTAATCCCTCCTAAACAGGAGATATTTGCAATTTAGCGCCTTTCTGTTCCAGTGTTGTGATTGGCTGCTGTTTGCATAAAGTTGAACTGTCACCCATGCATTCATACCTTAACAGATAAGTGTGTATACATTGTTGTGTCATAAACAGCACTCATTAAGCCTATATAGATATGGAAATTGCTATGGAGAGGATTTGCTCTATTCTGTCAGCTTTGTGTAGTGTGAAGATCTGTCCTTGCAAAACCTTTTTTTTCCTTAGAGATCATTCACACTTGTGGATAAGAATGAGGAGAACAAAGCAGTTCTTGTGTTAATGTCAACCCCATTCCTGTTTGTTCTTCACAATAGATGATGAGGCAAAAGACATCTTCTGTGTTGTCAACAGAATCCCCAAAACATGAAGTGAAACTTTTCCACATGTGATGCCAGAAGGGTCATCCTGTTTGCTTGCTGCTCACTACAGTGTGAATGATATCTGATTTAAACAGTTCCAGAGAAGATGGAAGTGTAACCTACACATTTTTAAAAAATTTGGTTATAAATATTATTATGTTTTTTTTGTTGTTGTTGTTGTTGTTTGTTTTTTAAAGAGGAGTTGAGGTGGAAAAGCAGCCAACAGGTATGAGCATACAATGGAACTCCTTCAATACTGTTTGAAAAGCATCCTAGGTGAGCAGAGCTGTAATACAGGCAAAGGGGGTTACTTTGAAAAACTCAAATAGAAGACTTGAAGTTGATTGAAGTTGTCAATTAAGTTCAGTCCTCTCAAGACTTAGGATGTGTCCTAACTTTAAAATGTTAATGTAAATTCAGCACAAAGTAAAAAATGTCTTACACAGTCACTGAAATAAATAAATAAATAAATAAATACATAATCTTATTTAAAATATGTTCATTTTGATGATGTTTTATTGCTGTTTTATTAAGTTTGGTGGTGTATAAATTCATCAACCTTCATCATCTAAATGTGCAGGGTGACACAAGACACCAGAATAACAGACTTTACAGGGCCACTGTCTATCTCTCTCAGAAAAAAGATGACACTGCCAAGATCCTCTGTTCAGATTTTGTCTTCTCAGAGCACTTAATGTGATCAGAGAATTAAAATTTCAACACATCATTTAGTGACAACCTGGGTCTCGGGATGCAAGGAGCAGGTTTTGGGTTTCTGTAATATGTACTCACAAAATACAGTAGCACAGCAATTATTGTCTTATTGCTTTTATAAAACAGGTTACTACATATTAAACACAGAGGTGGAAAAAGAAGAACATTTTCAGCATACATGGAAACTCCTTCAGTACTGTTTAAAAACATCCAGTAAAACAGAAATGGGCACACATTGTACTATCATGGGGAACAGCTGGGCAGTAGTACCTTAAAGGACACATTTACCCCTAAAAACTCTGAGAGTACTACATTAATGGCAGATATTACTACTATGTACCAAAAAAAGCTATTGTTTCACAATGATTCTTCTTCTTTTTTCTTTTTTTCAAGGTTTTGAAAAACACAGCAAGCAGTTTTTGCATCGTGGGGGAAACCGAGCCCAGTGGAACGCGTTTTTAAAAGGTTATGGTGTTCCTGAAAGATTCTTTCAACTTAATTAACTACTCAACATTATAACGAGTGTTGATTTGTAACATTCCAACAACATAAAATGTCCCGTTTCTTTAATGTTAATAGAACGTCATTGAAAGGTTAGGATGATATTCCTGAAACATTCTTTAAAACATTCAACACCTGCTGTAACAAGCAGAATCACTGAAGGAAAAGAGAAACAAGAAGAACAGAAAAAAAGAGAAGAGACGAGAGCAGAAACACAAGAACTACAAGTGACTTCCAGCCACAGCCTTAGATGAAATCAAGATCTCAGCAGAGGATTATTAAACAACTCCAAAAACAGCATTACCAGTGTAATGATTTTCATAGTTCAGAGAAGGAGACTACATTTAACATGAACCTTTAATCCAAAAATAAAGAACCAAAACGAAAGTGGACGACTGCCGCACAAATATACACAAAAAACAATGTAAAGTCCAGGCCTGGTCCTCTCTCATCGTGCACTGTCGTCACTCCTCCGTTTATCCTCCCAGAGCTCCTCCATGAGACTCAAGACCTCATTAAACTCTCGCTCCGTTCCAAAGGCTCTCGGCCCCGTCCTGCTTGCCACAACCAACCAATTATTACTAACCAGTTTGACTTTACTTCTACCATACATATACAGAAGTTCCTGTTGAGGATAACAGAGGTATAGCTGTTGATGTTTGGTTGAAAATAAGTTTAGTTTGAAGTCACCATTATGGTGATCAGTGTTTACTTTTGTGGGGCTCTTGACCCTTGACTTGAGGTGTTTTAGAGAACATTTTCTGCATTGATGAGGCAGATCAACACGACTTCAGATCATATGACTGCATTAAAGTGGTTTAAACAACTGCTTTTTCTGTAGCTTCATGACTGACAAATTCATTATGTAGTTGATGTTAAGATATAGTAGAGAGAGATGGATAAGTGATAGCATGAGCTTTATTTGAGCAAAAACACAGGTGAGTAATGACAACTACAACGATGATCAAAGTTCTCGTGTGTGTTACTCAGCACGAGAACCAGTGAGGTTGTTCTCCGCGCTTCAAGCCAAGCACATAATCATTAGTTTTACGATCTCTTTATGCACTTTTTGAAGCGATAAGTGGTAGTTGCGTGACTGTCAATGGAGGACCGAAATCTCTCAGATGTGTTTGAAGATGAACAAAAGTCTTATGGATTTGGAGCGACATGGGTAAGTGAGTAAATGATGATTTTTTTTTTTTCTTTTTGTGTGAGCTAACCCTTTAAAGGTGCAGTGTGTGAATTTTTAGCGGCATCTTGCGGTGAGCTCACCTCCTTCCAAGCACATAGAGAAGCTACGGTGGCCAACACAGGACAAAAGATGTGGTCGCCTGAGACCGTTGAAGTAGCTAGCGCTCTGTAGAGAAGTTTGTCCTTTAGAGCTACTGTAGAAACATGATGGCGGTGTATGTAGATAGAAATGGCTCATTCTAAGGTAATAAAAACATAACGGTTCATTATGTAAGGGTCTTTATACTCCACTTGAAACATAGTTATGTATATTATATTGCATTTCCGTCAATAGATCCTCATAAATACTACACACTGCACCTTTAAGTTGGTGCAATAAACAACCTTAAGTTTGACATTTTCTTTTTCTTACCTGACACATTTATAGGAAGCATTTAAATAATCCTATGAAGGCATTCAACAAATACAGAATCAAATCAGTAATTGAAATTGAATTGAATCTAATCAAATCTAATTGTGAATTGAGAAAAAGATGTTTGAATCATGAATCATCTATCCAAAGATGCACACCCCTACTATCACTATATTTATATTGTGCATGGTGTGAATTCAAATAAAGTTTGACTAATTTGTTATTATTAATATATGTTAAAAAGATATATATACCAAAAACAACAACAGCAAAAACAGGTGGAACCAGACCACCTGCAGCTGCTAATGAACTTCAACCTCCTCCTAATGAGCTTGGGCCATCGCCATCAATAAAACACAGGAAATCTGCTAATGGACAAACAGCTTCAACATCGAATGACTCTGGAACCCTGCCACTGGACCTGTCTGTTCTGGACGAGCCATGCAACACAAAGTGCGGCTTCTCTTTATTACAATATCAGGAATACAATCCGTGTTGCAAAGATTAGTTCCGGTGCTACCGAGAGGCCATATTTTTCAAAATGGCGCTCGCTGTGTTTGAATCGCCCGTTCTAGTAAGCTCCGCCAAGACTGTGCTTTTATTTACTATTTTACTTTCTTTTACTCTCAGTTTTTACAAACTTATCATCTGCATTGATCTACTATGACAGCAAAACTCTTTTGGACATTGGTTACCTCTACACTGGATTGTTTCAGGACACTTTCACCGATCCTCTGTGTGGCATCTGAGATCCTTGGAGCCTTGAGTTGAACAAATGGACAGAGCCGACAGCGAAGAATCAAGCTTACCGTGGGAAACGCTGGCTGGAATTGCGTAACAGACTGAGGAAAAGAGGCATTCAGACCTCCTCTCGAGCATTCTTCTAGCAAATGTTCAATCCTTGGATAATAAGATGGACGATCTTAGAGCCAGGATAAGTTTTCAACAGGACATGAGAGACTGTAATATCTACTGTTTGTCGAAACATGGCTCACGCCGCGGTCCGGACACAGCTGTGGCGCCCGTCGGAGAACTTCTCTGTTTTTAGGATGGACAGAACAGCGAGGCGGTAAATCCAAAGAAGCGGTGAGTGTGTTTCATGATCAACAAGAAATGGTGCGATCCAGGAACATCACCATTCTCGCGGTCCTGCTCGCCTCATCTGGAACATTTAACAATCATTTGCCGTCCATTCTATCTGCCGAGGAGTTTTCTGCGGTTGTCGCGACCGCCGTTTACATCCGCGGGCAGACACAGCGCTGGCTTTATCTGGCCTTCATGATGTTGCCAGCGGCATCATAAACCAACATCCCGCAGCGGCATTCATTGTCGCGGGCGATTTCAACAAAAGCAAACCTAAAGAAAGTCCTGCCAAACTTTCATCAGCACGTCTCCTGCCCCACGAAGAGCAAACACACTGGATCACTGCTACACTCCGTTTAAGAAGCGCCTATAAAGCGCGGTCACTTCCAGCGTTTGGCAAATCGGATCATGCCGCCATTTTCCTCACTCCCGAATACAAACAAAAAGCTCCTCCAGGAACCCCGGTGAGGCGGGAAGTTAAGCGTTAGTCACCCCACTCAGAACGGCGCTACAGGCAGCTCTGGATGGCGCTGACTGGGACATGTTCCGAGCGAGTTCAGCTGGCGTCAGTGAGTTCACAGATGTGGCGCTTTGCTTCATCGATGCGCTTACAGAGCAAGCCACGCAAACAATAACAATAACGTCCTTCTCAAATCAGAAACCGTGGGTGGACAATTCAATCCGTCGCGGCAGTGAATGCGCACTGCTGCTTACAACGCGGTCTCCATTCAGGGAATATGACTGAATACAGAGCGTCCTGTTATGCTCTCAGGCGAGCAGTTAAAGCCGCCAAAACTCCGTTATAAAGGCGAGTGGAGTCTCATTTCCAACTCAACGACTACGCGGCGCGTGTGGCAAGGTCTGAGGTCCATCTGCTCTTTTGGATCTAAATCCTCTGCAGAAAGCGACGCTGACCCGTTGCTCGTGAGCATGAGTTAAACTCTTTCTCGCTCGCTTTGACTGTAACGCGGCAGCGACTCCGCCAAGTGGCGCGTTAGGAGAGAAATTACTCAGAGCAGCAACAATCACGTGATCTCTGTCTCAGAGGATGAAGTTCGGAGGGCACTCAAGCGTGTGGGCGTCAGGAAAGCTGCGGGCGGATGGTATTTCAGGTCGTGTTCTGCGGTCCTGTGCTGATCAGCTCGCCGGGTTGTTTACATCTATCTTTAATGAGTCCTCGCTACATCTGTGGTCCCCACCTCCTTCAAAAAATCCACCATCATCCCTGTCCCTAAGAACAGTAAACCCTCTTGCCTAAATGACTATCGTCCAGTGGCTCTCACGTCTATAGTCATGAAGGTCTTTGAGAACTCATTAAAAACACCATTTGCGCCTTCATTCCTGGCACTTTGGACCCTCTTCCAGTTTGCCTATCGTCCCAATAGATCGACTGAAGATGCCATCTCTCATGTCCTCCACTCCTCCTCACTCACATCGACAGCAAAGTGGGAACTCGTTAAGGCTGCTATTTATTGACTATAGCTCAGCCTTTAACACCATAGTTCCCACCAAGCTAACCTCCAAACTCCTGGATCTCGGCCTGAATCCTTCTCTCTGCCACTGGATTGAGGACTTCCTCACTGGCAGGCCTCAGGTGGTGAGAATAGGCCAGTCCACCTCCTCCTCCATCACCCTGAGTGTACAGGAGCTCCACAGGGCTGTGTCCTGAGTCCCTGCTCTACTCTCTCTACCACTGCATGACTGTTTGTCCCACACAGCTCCACCTCTATCATCAAATTTGCTGATGATACTGTTGTCCTGGGCCTCATTTCCAACAACAATGAGGGCGGCATACTTGGGTGAGGTGGAGCATCTGGCATCATGGTGCCAGGACAACTGTCTCTCTCTGAATGTTGGCAAGACCAAAGAAATGATTGTGGACTTCGGAAGAGACAGCAGCGGACACTCTCCCCCTCATGATCAGCCCGGGTCACCAGTAGAGAGTAGTGAGCAGCTTCAAGTAGTACCTGGGTGTAAAGCATCTCCGAGGACCTGCTCATTCAGACACAGGTGAAAAAGCCCGAGCAGGCCTTTGTACCACCTCGCCAGCTGAGAAATTGAGGGTTTCACCAGCTATCCTGAAAACTTTCTGT
>CM031958.1:1092047-1097047 GCA_018749465.1 Paracanthobrama guichenoti
GTTTGACACCAAACCCAGTTCAGAAGATCCCTTCTTCAAACACAAGTGCAGATTTTGTGTGCAAGGTGTTTGGAAGTGACAGCGCCTGCAAATCCACCTTACGTTCCCATACTGAGTGAAAGGCCTTTCAAATACAACATTTGGCGTAATCGTTTCTCTACAAAGGAGTAACTTGAAGGTTCATTTTCAGAGACACAAAGAAAAGTATCCTCACATCCAAATGAACCCATATCCTGTTCCTGAGTATCTGGACAATGTTCCAACTAGCTCAGGTATACCTTATCAGGATATCCTTGCCTCTCCAGAAAAAACCTGTTACCACATGGCTGGACAGCAAACCTGTTTTGTCTACAATCCCAACATCAGTAGCACTGCCAACTCCTCCAACTATACCCAGTATTATAGGAAACTATGGGGATTCAACTAGTTTCACCCCTTTAAGCAGAGTCGCCTCAAAGATACATCCCGCCATCAAGTGAGTGCACATCTTTGTCTCCTAATCACCTCATGGCTGATGCCAGTGTTACACAAATGCAGTTCACCACAACCTAATGTGACCAGTGACACACCTCAGTTCTCAAACCTGAAGCCTTTCATCTACCACCCAACTCCACCACCAGGCCTGGAGAAACCAGCCCGAATCAATTACTTCCATACCCCAAGTGATTTCTACAACCACAGTTACAACCACAACTAGCACCAGAACGCATGATCACAGACTCAGCGAATACTCCATCTGCTGTCTCTCATCCTCCCCTACAAATGGTGTCCAGTCAGTTTTAAGCCCAAGTTTCCTTTCGGTGGCCTCCTGGACTCTATGCAACCATCAGAGACCTCAAAACTACAGCAACTGGTTGAAAATATTGATAAGAAGATGACAGACCCCAACCAATGTGTCATCTGTCATCGTGTGCTGAGCTGTCAGAAGTGCCCTGAAGATGCACTATCGCATCCATACAGGAGAAAGACCCTTTAAATGTAAAATGTGTAGTCGCTTTCCACGACCAAGGTAATTTTGAAAAAACACACTTTGGGGTTCACAGAACAAAGCCCCCTCTCCGGGTACAGCACTCTTGTCCCATATGCCAGAAAAGTTTACCAATGCCGTAGTTTTGCAGCAACACATCCGCATGCATATGGGTGGACAGATTCCTAACACACACCTCTGCCTGAGAGTTTTGCACGACATGGACACGGATCTCTCCTTGATGAAAAAGAGCTTAGACAACATGAGCAACTACGATGATGAGCTAATTGATGAGATGGACCAAGCAACAGAAAGATGAAACAGGTCTTAAAGAAGAATGTGGACTCACCCAAACAACTCAATTTATACTCAGAGATGTCTCCAAACACATCGCCCCAATCTCTCTTATCTCTAGCATTGTTGCTTTGGAGAATGAAATGAAGCTGACTGACCCAGCAGCTAACATAACCCATTCCTTCAGCCTAAAGCCTTCAGTAAATGGGGTAAAATTGACGGAGAAAACGGAGACATGTTTAAGAATGACTCATCCTCCACTGTAGGAGACTTGGAGAACCATAGCATTGGGAGTCCAGCACAGTCTGAATCATCTGGCTCTGTGCAGGCTCTGTCTCCCTCCTACAGCCAGTCTGAGAGTCATCGCTTGAGTCATCGAGTCAAGTCCCCTTCTCAGGCAAACAGCAGCAGCAAGGACGAGGCTCTTCATTCCACTTCAGTGAAGTCTGAACAGTCAGACACCCCTTCTCCTGGATCAGAAAACACAGGCGCATTAGACCTCACTGCCACACAGTCCACCAGGCCATTTGTCAAAGATGAGAATCACTTCAGTCTGCTGTTCCTGGGAAGAGACAGAGAGTAGTCATGCATGAATTTAATTGTAGACCGAGATCATATATACAACAATGAAAATGACTCACAAATGACTGTCTTCTACATGTTTTCATTACTAATATATACAATAACATCGAAAGTAAAGAACTGAAAACATTTTCTGTAATTTATGTGTTTTTAGGTTTAAACACTCCCAGTATTTTGAGCTCAGAATCAAGCACAGTAAAATATGAGAATGGACACAGTAAACCTCCCGGCCTCGTGTGAGGGCCCCACTACCGTTGGCCCCCAGGTTCCTACCGCAACCCCTCAGACAACAATAAGCCCCAGCCTCACTCCAATGCTGGCGCCACTTCCACCTCGGCGGACCCCCAAACAACACAACTGCCACTCCTGTGAGAAAGAATTTCTCGTCCGCCAGTGCTCTTCCAGATCCACGGCGCACTCACACAGGAGAAAAAACCCTTGGCTGTTCCATCTGTGGCAGAGCCTTCACCACAAAGGAAATCTCAAAGGTATGGTTCACATATGTTTTGCCTATTTGTGTTTTTATATTTATGCTAATTTATATTATATGTGAATTATATTTTTCTAAAAACATGATCAGTTTACAAATGTAGTATTTAACTCTTTCTCCGCCACTGATGGAAATTTCCGGCTTTCCGTGTTTTCACTGTTATCACGGTAGGGGTGCTATTCGCATCTTCTGAAAGAGTACTGAATATCTTCACACGTGATGAAGAAGCAAAAACAAGCAATATCATGTGTGAGCGGATGCACATGTAAAATAATGCGATCATCAAACATTAAACAGCATATAAATCAAAACTGCCTAATGTTACTGAATGAGATGTTGAACCCATGAAGAGAAACTTCGATCTACTCTATCTGTGTTTGATTATGACCCTGAATCTGATCCGGATGAAGTCTTTGACAAATGAGCTTTTCTCAGCTTTTTGTTCAAAATCTGGCTTTTATGAAGCATACCCACATTCAAGGGTTGATAATAAATACTGAATTAAATGGGTGCTCTGTTTTCTTTGGATATATTGCATGTTCATGAAACCAAATATTCTGGAGCCATGAACATTTTGTAGAAAATGATCAAATATGCTGGCGGGGAAAGAGTTAACATATGTGTTGACATATTGGTACATAAAACGTTTATAGCATCACCTAGAGATAAAAAAAAAATAGACCCAACAAACAAAACAAAACAAAAAATATGACCTATTCATAAACAGGTCTCCTTTGTTCCTGGGTCATGCAGAGTACAGTGAGACTCATTTTGCCATGGTCGCCCATGTGCCTCTCGCGCCTTTTGGAAATCAAATTGAAAATATATTTTTGAACTCCTTCACAATGCTCACCGGAAAAGCAAAGCAACATTTTGGCATATTGACATGAAAGTTTGCATGTGCCCTGACAATACCATATTAATTTGGTACTGTACCCTACTGATCAGAAGTTATAAATAACTGTATTACATTATAAACAGGCTTTGAAATCGCTTCATCAGGGATGCTATTTTTATATTTCCTTGAAGCGGATCTGCCTCAAATGTGCTCAGCCCCATTTTTGCTGCCTGCAGCTTTATTTTAACTAATTTTACAAGTTATGAACTTCAAATGAGATTAAGGGCCAGATTTACAAGAGTTTGCATCAGCACAAACCCTCTTTTGGCATTAAACTACTGCCAGGATTGACTAAAGACACGCAGTGAAACATTAAACTCAGGGTTATGTCTGCGGATTTCCCCCTTCAGACTGCAGTATTTATGGGAGGAGAATATTTAAATGAATCATACGAGGTGATTTACTAAGGTTTGCGCTCGTCAGTGTACTGGTGTTTGAGGCATTATTTACCGCTCAAAAAACACGTCTTAAACCAGAGGCTAATTTGTGCCGCTCGTGGTAGATTGTGTTGGTCATTATGGAAATGATTCGGCTGTGTATGTGTGTGTGCGTGCGTGCGTGCGTGTGTGTGCGTGCGTGTGTGTAAATGTGTGTGCGTGCGTGCGTGCGTGTGTGTGTGTGTGCGTGTGCGTGCGTGCGTGCGTGTGTGCGTGTGTGCGTGTGTGTGCGTGTGTGCGTGTATGCGTGTCGTGTGTATGCGTGTGTGTGTGTGTGTGTAATAGTGTGTGTGTAATGTGTATGATGTGTGTAGTGTGTGTGTATGTGTGTGTGTGTGCGTGCGTGTGTGTGTGTGCGTGCGTGCGTGCGTGCGTGCGCGTGCGTGCGTGTGTGTGCGTGCAAACGTGTGTGTGTGTGGCGAAGTATGTGTGTGTGTGAAGTGTGTGTGAAGTGTGTGTGTGTGTGTGTGTGTGTGTGTGTGTGTGTGTGTGTAGTAGAAGTGTGTGTATGTGTGTGTGTGTGTGTGTGTGTGTGTAGTGAGTGTGTATGTGTGTGAAGTGTGTGTGTGTGTGTAGTGTGTGTGTGTGTGTGCGTGCGTCGCGTGTGCGTGCGTGCGTCTTGCGTCGTGCGTGCGTCTAATGTCTGTCGTCTGTGTGTGTGTGAGTGTGTGTGTGTGTGTGTGTGTGTGAGAGTGTGTGTGTGTGTGAAGTGTGTGTGTGTGTGTGTGTGTGTGTGTGTGTGTGTGTGTGTGTGTGTGTGTGTGTGTACACAGTGTGTGTGTGTGTGCACGCGAGTGTGTGTGTGTGTGTGTGTGTGTGTAATGTGTGTGTGTGTGTGTGTGAGTGTGTGTGTGTGTGTGTGTGTGTGTGTGTGTGTGTGTGTGTGTGTGTGTGTGTGTGAGTGTGTGTGTACATGCGCACTAAACTTTCCCCCATTGGCGCTTTATGGGATTATAGTGGTCTCACGTTAATTTGCCCTGTTTAGTAAATCTGGCCTAAACTCACTAAAGCAAATTATATATATTTGTAATATAGACTGATATTACAAAAACATACCGATAACCACATCAGAAATGCATATAAAGAGAGAGTATGACATCTTTCTTTGCGATTCATATAAACTGAAGCAGCATTCTCACTTCAGGTCCACATGGGAACCCACATGTGGAACAACGCCCGGCCAGGCGGGGAAGAGCGCCTCTCCGTGGAGAACCGATGGCTCTTCTAGGGAGATGCCATCAAATTCAGCGAGATGTTTCAGAAGGACCTGCAGCGCGTAATCAGCGTGGACCCAGGCTTCTGGAATCAGTATGCTGTAGCCATCACCAATGG
>CM031958.1:1109547-1142047 GCA_018749465.1 Paracanthobrama guichenoti
ATTTTGGCCAGAGGCCAGAGACTACAGCCTGTAGTAGGAGCTAGTTTCGCATGTTATCAACCCGCCCACGGGGGTGGGATCTCACTCACAGAATGTGTATGCACACGGCCACTCAGCTCAGGCATTCATAAAGGAGCGGTGTGGCTCACTCACTTTATTGAAAAGACACGTTCAGTTTTTAATTGTAGTGTCTATTCACTAACTGAACAAAATGATTTTATTACTATGAAAAGCAAAACGACGGTGGGAGCGGTGTCATGGTGGGCAAGTAGCCGTGTCTTGGGAGTGGCCTCGTTGGGCAGCAAAGCAAGTGCATTCTGGGAGTTGTTGTCTTTCATCCACATGAGACAGAAATACATTTTCTGTCTTTTCTCAGTCTAGAAGGCACCCAATTCAAATATAATTTCATGTTCCTACTACATAAATGACCCAGTTTTAATACACATTCATCTTCCCAGCGCTGAAGTACCCCTTTAATGGTTTATGTAGTGTTTAACATTTTTGGATGATTATTAAAAATATATTTCATTGTGCATCATTCATCTTGTCTTTTGGATACTACTGCACAGCCATGTGACAGAATGCAGAACCCTCAATAACAAGTAAAGAAAGCATGGATATACCTGCTGTCCACCTGCTTCTCCTAGAGCAGGGGATCGCTCCTCGAGGATCACACAAGGAACTTTTTTAGATCTGGAGGGCCTCACCCACTATCCTGCCTGTGCTCTCTGCATAACACATTCTCCACTGGTCCCATCTAGTTCCAGGTCGTCTTCCTTTCCCCTGGTACAGTCCAGTCACAAGTCGCCTTCCTTGCCGCTCGTTCAGCCCAGTTCCAAATCATCTTTGTCTCTGCTGGTTCAGTTCCAAATCATTTTCGTTGCCACTGGTTCCATCCAGCAACAAGTCTCCTTTGTTGACAATAATCCACACAAGATATATAAAACCAAACACAAGAAGAACCGTGATATAACCGCCCGTGATATAACCGCCCTCTACACCAGGCAACTCCTGACACTGTAAACGAAAACTACAGTTCAGGAGAGTGGTGGAGCGGAGGCAGATCAGTGGGAGAGATGGAGGGTCAAGTCCATGAGGAAGAAGTGGGGAAGGAGTCTGGGTACCAAGGCAAAACCAGCAGCAGGTAGCCAACGCTATCTCCATGGTCATGACAGGGGGAACGACCTCCATGGCTGTGATGGGAAACAACCTCCGGGGCTGTGATGGAGGAGCTGGGAATGTTCTCCTTGACTGTGACTAGGCAGACAGATGGCTCAGAGGGAGCTGTGGTGAACGGCACTGCCTCAGGAGGAGCTGTGGCGGATGGTGCTGCCTCTAAGGAAGTGTGTGTGGCCCAAGCACAGCCAACAGTGAGAAGACCTCTGGGACCACCAGACTTGGAAGTGTCAATTTTTATGCTGGTAACAATCACCTCAGGACCTCTTGCAGCGATGATGCACACTCCGGGACCACTTGAAGTGAATACACCCCCTCCCCCAATAAACAGAAAAGGGAATCTTTAAGTGTTCATTAAGTCTGGCATTATAGAATTAAATTAAAGAGCTGTCTGGGTAGTGGGTCTGGCAAGGTCATCCTGGGTGAAGAAGAAAAGGCATACTTTTGCTAGATCCTTTTTGGTTAAATCATTCTAATATGGTATCTATTTGCAGCAGTATTTATTCAAAAACACACAAAGATAATCCAAATAGGAAAGATGAAGATGACAATAATCCATACAAGAACCATAAATCCAAACAGGAGAAAACAATAATGCATATTGGGAAGATAAACATAGCAGCTTTACAAAAACATGGCCGACAAAACACAACTGAAACATGGGTATATACACCGATCAGGCATAACATTATGAGCCTAATATTGTGTTGGTCCCCCTGACCCGTCGAGGCATGGACTCCACTAGACCCCTGAAGGTGTGCTGTGGTATCTGGCACCAAGATGTTAGCAGCAGATCCTTTAAGTCCTGTAAGTTGCGAGGTGGGGCCTCCATGGATCAGACTTGTTTGTTCAGCGCATCACATCCACATGGATGACAGGACCCAAGGTTTCCCAGCAGAACAGTACCCAAAGCATCACACTTCTTCTTCCCATAGTGCATCCAAAGCATACAAAGTCTATTATTTTGCTAAAATATTTTTTCCCATTTGTAAACACTCAAAAATATCCAGATGAAGTTCTGTTAGGCCGCAAACAAAACTCTTGAATGCCTTGTGTTTACTTGAACATGATTTTTTTCCCCCAGGCAAACCATTGAGGGCCACCACACACTAGATTTCAGAAAATTCTGCAGAATTTGGCCATTCGGATTAGGACTGACTATCTTAATGAAGCTTTGGGAATATAATGAAGTGGGCCATATCCATCAGATGGCAAGCTAGCAGACTGCATGTGTAAAAACCAATCAGTCTTCTTGAGATAAAAAAATGTCCCTGAAAAGGGAACGATACGCTGCATTGAGATGCTGTGGGAATGCCTGTGTGATTGCATCATGAAGCACGTGTGAAATCAGTCCAATAGTGTGATGTCACAGTCAGGAAACTGTAAAGCATACCGTAATAAACAGCGCTAGCTTCTGAGTTGTCACAGAGTCACAGACAAACGCCCCACAACACACATGCATCATCACCAGATCTCCACGCTCCGCCCACTCGTTCACAATTGGGTACTCATTAAGCACTCACTCCCTTCACCACAGTGTCTGGTCTTGTCATACGTACTTGGACTCCTTACCTGTTACTCACCTGAGAATCCAACTTCCGATCCCTCATCTTCCTCATCCTCAGTTCCTCGTTCCTTGTGCTCCATTTCCTGCAATTGACAAACTCCATTATCCTCAGCTAAGTGACTGTTCTGAAGTGCTTGATCTGATACTCACCATTATTCCAAGTTCAACCTGTGTTCATGTCTCTGTTAAATAAATATCACTTTGAGTTCACCACATCTTCTGTCTCCAATACCTGTCCAATACCTGACACTGATAGAGTGAAGCAAGTCGATTACAGGTATGCAGGGAGTATGGCAGGGTGACTCAGTGTCTCATTCCCCTTTTCAGGGAACCAGGGTTACAGTCGTAGGAAACGCACCCTGTGTCGTGACACTGTGGGAACCTTATACCCACGTCGCTGTACTAGCAAGTGCCTGTCCATTCAGATCTGGCGACCGTGAAGTATACAGTCTATCCAGGGCCAATATGAAGAGCTACAAATACAACTACAAACTGAGTATAGGGGACAGGTTTAAAAACAATGACACTCGGCAGCATGTGGACAGGGATTCATGCCCTCACAGATTATAAACAGCACCCCCTCAACCAGTAACGCCACATTCCCAGATGTACTGAACAATTTTTATGCTCACTTTGATCATGGAAACACAGTACCACCTATTAAAGCTGTGCTCACATCTGAAGACCTACCACTCCCTTTTTCCATCAGTGCTGTGTGTTCCACCCTGAGTAAGGTAAACGTGCATAAAGCTGCCGGGCCTGACAGCATCACTGGCCGGGTGCTTAGGGCCGGTGCAGATCAGCTGGCTGAGGTCTTCACAAACATCTTCAATCACTCCTTGGCCCAGGCCATTGTCCCCAGCTGCTTCAAAACACCCACCATTGTAGCAGTACCAAAACATGCTGCTGCAGTGGCCTTCAATGACTTCTGCCCTGTCGCTCTTACGCCCCTCCCTCTGCAACAGAGTGTTAAGTCTGGCCACAACGTGGGTCACAACCTCAATGTGCTCATATGCAGGAGTGAGCAGTGGCCTCAGTATCTTGTGTCTCGATACTAACAACATCCAACTCCTCAGAGCTAGATACCAGTGATGATGATCTTGCAGTAGCGGTGCTTCACTCTGGGCGGAAGAAACCGCAAAGCGTGCTTCCAAACCCTGAGATAAAGCACTGGACCTGGCAGGTAAGGGCAGAAAAAGGGCTGGGCCCATCTCTAAAGCCTCTACCAGGTCAATTTGCGAACCCCAGGACCTGAGTCGCTACTCTGCCTTTGCAGCAGCAGGACCAGAACCGTGAGGAATGCATGTCGGAGGGCCCTCCTCGAAGAGCACCCAGTGGGAGCAGAGGAAAAGCACTCAGCTTGAACTGTTGATGGCTCGCCATTATACACTTTTTACATGTCATATTTACAATGGTGGAAAAAACTCCTGACTAATAGAGAGAATTGCTGTTTCTAATACTGACAAACACCAATGGGACAAACGATTTCACATAGAGCGCTGAAGACACAATCGCTTCACGACGCAATGACGCAGAGGCATTCCCACAGCGTCTCGATGCAGTGCAAGTTCCCTTGAAATTGAACCAGAGTTTGCACAAACTAAATTAAAACTCACCTGGAAATAACCTAGGTCATTTTCTTTCATAACATAAATTACTCTGAAAACATCACCCGCATCCATTAGTGATTAGTGTTGTCTTTGGATGGAAACTTGGACCTAGTTTACTTTTCTGCACCATCTAGAGTTTCCTGACTGAACTGATCTTTGCATGGCAATATTTGCACTTAAATATTTTTGATATCTATAATTTAATGCACAGTTTACATCGGTTTGCATTGTTACTTTTTAGAAAAAAAGTTCCATTGCATTTTAAAGAACTTTTAAGACTTATTTTGCAGCATTTATTTAAGCTGTTTGATTGGTTATATCAAGAAGCTCAAAAGACCTGTTACACTCATGGTATGGAAAATAAGAAATTCTTGCAAAGCAAGAACAAATTTATTTGCAGTCCATGAATACATTGACGCATGACGTTGACACAATAAAGATTTTAAACCATAAAATGAAAATAGATCAGATTAACCGATTGTCTCCTGGAATTTAAATTACCGGATGCTAACAATGTCTTCTGTGATGTGCAACACAGACCTTACTAAAGAAATGAGTAGTTTGATGAACCAATGAGTCTCCAGTAGTTATGTGTAGATGACGGATGAGCCCCAGTTGTTATATGTTAAAGAGAAAAGAAAATCATTTATAGAATAAAGTCCTGGAGTCGCATCTCCTGCTCACACATGGCAGAAACAATGTTCAGAGTGATAGATGTATCTAAAGCATAAGGGACCACAATGAAGAAACCGTCATGAGATGGTCAGGTAAAAAAAAAAAAAAAAAAAAAAAAAAGCTAAATAATAATAAATAATAATAATTAGCAAAGGATTGCCTCTCTCACTGGTCCTGGATAAAAAGGATAAAAATCAAATGGCACCAACCTCCCGAATAAGCACAAAGAGCTCAGTACAATTACCACTAAACACTTTTTAACACTTGCTTTTAATAATAAGCATCGATACAAACACCATTTCAGCGTTCAGCTTAAGAGCTTGATAGCAGTTTGCAGTTAAGAACCAACAGCGTAGCTTTGCACATCTGAGACAGAATGTGGTCTATGGTGTCGAAAGAGGCACTAAGATCAAGTGGCGCTAGAAGAGTGATGCATTCGTGGTCAAATGACAACAGCAGGTCATCTGTACTTCTAATAATCCTCTCTTCTCCATGGTGGATTAAGAACTGTGAAATTATTATTTTTCTAGGAAAAAATAATTGGACACTACTTTTTCAAATATTTTAGAGATAAATGGCAGATTTGAGATGCATTTTTGCTAAAGGATTGATAACTTCTAGCTTGAAAGTTTTTCTGTGATGTGTCCTAAATAAAGCAAAGAGTTGACAATATTCAGAAGACATTTTACGATGATAGCAAAAACACCTCTTTCAGCATGTTAGTGGTATCTACAGTACCATATATGTTGCTGATTTCAATGCTCTAATAAGTTTGATTAGCTCTTCTTGTCCATCAACACTGAAGGAATCTGAAGTTGCTTGTGTGAAATAGTCATGGCAATGGCTCTGTTGGATTATGAAGGGCTCATGTGTTTACCACTCCATGGAGAGCTTCAGAGAGTAGAAGGGTGAGTACCAAAGAACAGTACTTTAGAACAAACTATTGTTGCACCATTGTTGACACACTCTAAAAAATGCTGGGTTAAAAACAACCCAAGTTGGGTTGAAAATGGACTAACCCAGCGACTGGGTTGTTTTAACCCAGTAAATGGGTTGTTTTAACCCAGCAGTTGGGTTAAATGTTTGCTTAAAACAACCCAATCGCTGGGTTAGTCCATTTTCAACCCAACTTGGGTTGTTTTTAACCCAGCATTTTTTAGAGTGCAGTAATTTGACAACAGGTGTAAGAAAACTACCTGATAATATTAATCATAGCGTTGCTTGAATGTGTTAAAGGTATTGATATACAGACTTAATAACACATTTTGGTAACACTTTACAATAAGGTTTCATCAGTTAATGTATTAACTAACATGAAATAACCATGAGCAATACATTTGTTAATCTTTGTTAACATTAGTTAATAAAAATACAGCTGTTCATGGTTTGTTCATGTTAGTTCACAATGCATTAACTAATGCTAACAAGATTTTAATAACGTATTAGGAAATGTTGAAATTAACATTAACAAAGATAATAAATGTAAACGTGTTACCTACATTTTGTATGTGTCAAATAGCCCTAATGCATGTGATTTTAATTTGTTGCCATTGTTTTTGTCTTCAATAAAACCAGAGCCAGCATGTTTCACTCCGTAATGTTTATGCAAGTGGCAAGAAAACTGATTTCAACATCACGCGATGACATCCGCTAATGTTACACTGAAGAAAGTCTGAGAGCCAAACGTTTCTGTCTTTGTTGTCTCGTGATTTAAAGCGGTACTTCACCACTGGAAAATGGGCTTTCAATAAAACAAGACTGCCAATGCAGTAGAAAGGTGAAACAATCTGTGCTACCTGACTAGACAAAACAGAGACAAAAAGCTGTTCAATTCCCTTCAACACCCACAATGCACTGGGCTGCTGCATGAAAGGCCACGCCCCACCAGTCTGCTCGGGATACGCTTACCAGAGTCAAATACCGCCTTGCTTTAGTAGGAAATGCCTACTAATTCTTAGCAAACTGTCAGTCATAATGGTGTTAACTATATTTTAGCTGGTGCTATATTTTATGCATCTCTGAAGATGACTCCCGTCATATCACACAAAGACAAAACAGAAAAATGGAGCATGATTAAGATAAAGGTGTGTGTGTGTGTGTGTGTGTGTGTGTGTGTGTGTGTGTGTGTGTGTGTGTGTGTGCCAGTGCTGTGGTGACCCCTCCACAAGCCGCACACCAGTGCAGGTGACCACCTTCTGCTGCTGAACCTTCAGGAGGGCCGAACACCAGGTACTCTTCCTTGGAGACAATTCCTCAGACTATCCAGGGACATTCCTTTTCTACCGTTGAGCGAGGAGTGATCCCTGATTGTCCTGTTTGGAAAGGTGTGGATATTACCGGGCACAAATGCCTCTGGAGATCAATCTATCTATTATATCTATATTGCTGACTGTGGTCAGCAATGGCACATTTGGTGCACATACTGAGGGAGAGGCTTTTCTGACATCATATGGACGTTTCCTCCCAAAAAACATATCAAAAGTTTCTCTCACTTTTTCCTATAATGCATTTTGAAATGGTTATAAAGTTCATAAGTAATTTGTAGCTGGGAATGCTTTACACACGTGAAATTTTGAATGCCCTGTGTTCAATAAGCACAAATTGTCCTGAAATGTTCAATTAAACTCCACACATTTCATTAAGAAATATATGCTATTACTAACATTTTGCATCTCAGAACCATGGAGTGTTTTAAACAGGCAGTTTGCACATCTTTTTAAACATGCTTCATTTGTGCTATATTGTGTTTCCTGTATATATGGCAGATCATACGGTTCTATAATAACCATAATGTTCTGATAAACAGAAATCGCCTATAATAAAACAGTGTTTTGCTTTAAAATGTAACTGGGTGTACTGGATATAATGTAGCAATATACGGTAAATATTCACATCTGACACAAATTTCACACATAAAAAGTAAATCATTTTGTGCATGGGATTCCCCTTTGATTTAGTGATTTTGCTACTAAAATGACTAATTATTTTCCCTGATGATTGAGTCCATTGGTGGCTTGTTTCATATGTCCGTCCATCTCTGGTTGAATCTGGTTATCTGTGATGGCTGTGCTGTTTCGAGCTGGCTTTGAATTTCAAGCCAGTGCAACACAATCCAAGCCTGAAACATGGATCTTACGTGTCAGCTGTATGATCACACAAACAAAATCCAGTTTAGCAGGTCACTTGTGTGTGTTCTGGATAACTGTAAAACAACGTTTTCTGATATTGCCCTTTAAATTATACACTCACCTAAAGGATTATTAGGAACACATACTAATACTGTGTTTGACCCCCTTTCGCCTTCAGAACTGCCTTAATTCTACGTGGCATTGATTCAACAAGGTGCTGAAAGCATTCTTTAGAAATGTTGGCCCATATTGATAGGATAGCATCTTGCAGTTGATGGAGATTTGTGGGATGCACATCCAGGGCACGAAGCTCCCACTCCACCACATCCCAAAGATGCTCTATTGGGTTGAGATCTGGTGACTGTGGGGGCCATTTTAGTACAGTGAACTCATTGTCATGTTCAAGAAACCAATTTGAAATGATTCGCGCTTTGTGACATGGTGCATTATCCTGCTGGAAGTAGCCATCAGAGAATGGGTACATGGTGGTCATAAAGGGATGGACATGGTCAGAAACAATGCTCAGGTAGGCCGTGGCATTTAAACGATGCCCAATTGGCACTAAGGGGCCTAAAGTGTGCCAAGAAAACAACCTCTTTTTCCTATTTGTAGTGGAGATGAGGGGTCTTCTGCTGTTGTAGCCCATCCGCCTCAAGGTTGTGCGTGTTGTGGCTTCACAAATGCTTTGCTGCATACCTCGGTTGTAACGAGTGGTTATTTCAGTCAAAGTTGCTCTTCTATCAGCTTGAATCAGTCGACGCATTCTCCTCTGACCTCGAGCATCAACAAGGCATTTTCGCCCACAGGACTGCCGCATACTGGATGTTTTTCCCTTTTCACACCATTCTTTGTAAACCCTAGAAATGCTTGTGCGTGAAAATCCCAGTAACTGAGCAGATTGTGAAATACTCAGACCGGCCCGTCTGGCACCAACAACCATGCCACGCTCAAAATTGCTTAAATCACCTTTCTTTCCCATTCTGACATTCAGTTTGGAGTTCAGGAGATTGTCTTGACCAGGACCACACCCCCAAATGCATTGAAGCAACTGCCATGTGATTGGTTGATTAGATAATTACATTAATAAGAAATTGAACAGGTGTTCCTAATAATCCTTTAGGTGAGTGTATATGAATATTAATGAAATATTACAGTTCATGTTGATCTGTGTGACAGACGCACTTAAACTCTTTAGCCACAATGCTATCGTGGGCACGCATGGAAACAGATCTGAGAAAAAGCCTTCCTTATGTTAATCACCTCATAACATACAGCATTTTAGTTTAGTTGGAATACATGAGAATACTGTAAGGTCCAGCTGATTGGCCCAACGTAGGAATCCAGCAGCTGGTCGAAGGACTTCTGCGTGTATGTCTTTTCTGGCGCTTCTAGAAAAATCACTTTAATTTATTAAAATGTGAAGATCCAATTTAAAAATCTGACTCCATGAATAATTTTATCTGACTCAATTATTTGTAATTTTGTTGCATTTGTAATTTAACAGCTGATCATAAGTTTAGTTGTGATTTAATTTAGATCATTGATTTTCTTAGTATCTCTTAATTGCAAATATTCGTTCCTCCATGGGACCCGAGAGTCGCTCAGAGGATAATGCTCGCGATTATAATTACATTACCTCACGGACGCAAATTAGTCAGTTCTGAGATTACAGAGGATTACAGAGTGAACTATTTTACCTTTAAGTGAGTTGCACATGCTCACTCATAACAGAAAGTGTAATTTTAGCAATAGTCACGAGAGCTGTAACTTGTTAATACCAGTGACAGCCAGAAATCAGATTGCCCCTCATGCTTAGCGCCATGCTCCGGTCATGGGGTCCTCGGTATGGATCTGTCCTGACAGAAAGATTTACGGAAACTCCTACAAACTCCTCATGCGACACTACTTAAATAAAGGAATTTAGACTTATACAAGATAAATCAAGATTAATGTTTATTATAGCCAGGTAAACATATCAAATAAAAGAATTTAGAAAGAATCCATAATACACAACTGATCAGCATACAATATAAAACATCATTCTAAAAACATAAAAATAGTTTCCAAGAGTCATTGTTACCTGGCAATAGAGACACACTTCAACAGCGTGGGAAGTTCTGATTACAGATGCTTCCATGAGTGGTCTCCCCATTCCCTTTAAATACTCAACCAGAACAAAAGAACAATAAACATTTAGCACCCAAATATTTATGCAGCTTTTGGTTGAAACTTTCTCGTGACCAAATGGTCACACCTATCTTTGGGGATGACAGCAAATGTTTATCAAAAGATCTTTCTGAGCATCTCCCACACCAGGGGAACAAGCTCTGTTGTCTTTATTATGACCTGTTCCTCTGATGTGGGAATGAAACCTGTTTACCAGAAACACCAAAAGTCAAAGAAACACCTTGTGGCAGTATCTGTGAGATTTGCATGATTGTGTGGTCTCCGAGGCAGGAAAGAGTGAGAGGTCAGAACTCGGCAGGGGGAGAGATAAGATTGAGTCTTGTTTTTCTTATTCAGATGAGTGAAGTTTTATTGTCTTAGTGCAGCTTAGATCTCTTGAGTTTGCTCTCAGGTGAAATCCATTCTTACAGTTCCGCCCTTGGTCCCTTGGAGCAGATTCAGAGCAGTCTCCGAGGGGCCATCTTCAGGGATTTCTTGAAGTTTGCTTTACAACTGCACTTTCCGTAGAGCTGGTACCTGTAATGGGCTGAGTGCGATGGCCATGTTGGTTGATGTGCGCATCGTTTGAAGAAGACATCTAAAGTAACAGCACTGGCAGAGTGTGAAGAAGAAGATGAGCACGCTGGCGATGGCACATCCACGGAACATCCAGTCCCACCATGTGTAAGCATAACGTGCTGAGCGGGTAGAGGAACTGGACAGGATCTCTGCAGTCTTTTTCACCAGATTTGCTTCCACTTGTGCTTGGTTGAGATGGTATTCCGTCTGCAAGATAATTTCTTGTACTAAGTCCATTGTTTTTACCAAGTCCTGTGTGCTTTGTTCATAGAAAGTGTCCTCCCACCAGGGAGAAATGTCTGAGTCCATGGGCACCCTTCCCAGGATGTTTATCTGACCCATCGTAAAGTCCTCTTTCACTTCTAAACAGAAGGTGTGGTTTGCAGAGCAGGTCAGACCTCCGTAGGTGAAGAATTCATCTCGCTGACGACGCACCACTGTGTGTGAGACACTTGAACAGCATCAGAATGACCATGCAATGACTGGACGTTAACCAGCTTAGAGTCATTAGAAGAAAAAGGTTGTAACGTGTTGCAAGTGCAAATAATATAACTTGATGTTTCATGACAACAGGTGCGTGTGGTAAACAAGGTTTCAGTGCCCTTCAAAGTCATATACCCGTAAGATGGTCCCATTTAATGATCTGATCCTTTACTACAACACCAATAGAGCGTATGGCGGTGGAATCTAGGTAAACCTGATCTGGGTGGATTAAAGGAAAGTGGCAAAGAACCCAATACAGCCAGTACATTCATTTCCAGTATACATCATTAACGTTGATAATAATTCAGAGTAATTAATATTCTTCATTTTCTCTGATGCAAGCCATCTATGCAGGTCTAAAATTTCAATAAGATCAATTAAAACATTCCTAGGTGTTTTATGGAGACGAAGATCTAAAATCTCCTGTCTTGCTGCAGCAAACAAATCTTGTGCATACAACCTACAGGCTAAGTCATGCTCGATGGTGCGGGTCTGATTGAAAATTGTCTGGCTGGTCGTCAGAAGCGCCTGTGCTTCGGATCTGACCGCTTTGATAATATTCTCGTTACTATTAGTGATGTGTTGGAAACCAGTGGCCACCTGATTTGCCAACCATGTTGAAAATTGAGATTGACCTGTTATTTTGTAGGTGTTGGATATAGAATTGACTGAACCAAAAAGGCCTGCTATATTTCCAAGCAGGTCTCGTTTAGTACTGAGCAGGTGGAATTTGGACTGCAAGTCTATTTTTGTAATCAGAAACTAAATCATCGACCAGCGTGACTGTAGCCATGTGTATGTTTCGTCATTAATGTTACAGTGTTTTACATAAGCAGACAAAATATTAGAGATGTTATACGTCACATGTGTTATCACAAGGTTGACATCATGAAGCAATGTCTTATTTACATTTCCTTTGATCAGACCACCTGGAGGGGTGGGATGTAATTTTGAACACTGTGTGGGTTTCTCGTATCCACAGGTAGTCAAATTAAAGCAATGGTGTAAAGTCCATGAGCAATTGTGAGGGCTAGTAAAATTGTCCATATTTGCTTCACATTTTCCCACACAGTATGTTCCTTCTTTCCGACTAGTCCAAACAAATGTTTTTACATTGTTATTAGATGCCCTCTTTGTTAGATCAAAAAGAAGCTCAGTAAACTTTAAATGTGTATGGTTATGTGTTGTTGTGTGTGTGCACCTATATGTGGTAGATTCAAGATCTTTAATGAAGTAACATTTTTTTGGATCTGTGCCATAATTGTTCTTCTCATAAAATGTGTACATCCTACCAATTTCTGAATCTGGGTACATTTTAAGTTGGTCCCAGGCCGTAAGATTATGGTGAATTTGTGGTGCATGTGTGTATCCGGTAAGGTTTTGGTATGGGAGATGGGTAGAACCTGTATTACAGCAGATTTTTGTGGTGCAATTTGGTTCAGTGCTAATCCGGGGCCATGTGACTATTTCTTTGTATGTAATTGGAGTGTAAGATGTGAATGGTCCCTTGGTATATTTCCATACCCATCTCTCGCATCCTAGGGTGTGTGTGAGTGTGATGCGTTGTCCCAATTCGATGCAGGTTGGTCCGGATACCACCCTGGCATCCGGCCTCCATGGAATTGCAGTGATCCTCCTGAGAAGAAAGAAGATCATATTTAACTCACTGAACCTTTGAATGGTTTACACTGGGACATGTGGTACCATTTCAATTTTCCTCTGATTTTCACGGCCACACAACTGTTACAAACAGCGTTAATTTCATAGGGCCCGTGCCATCTAGGGAAAATGCATTTTGTTTCACAAAGACGCGTACCATAACCACATCTCCTTCTGAAAATTTTTGTTTCAGAGATTGGGTTAAATTACGCATCATTTGACAGGTCTGACTGTTGTTGTTTCAGTACAGCCTGTGTGTGCAACACCTTCAATCTTTCTTGCAGTTTCACCAACACAGTTTGCTGAGTTGCAAGCATGAGAGGCCCCAGGTCTGCTGGGGAAATTTCTGGATCAATGGGCAACTTCATCACCCTTCCAGTCATAAGCTCATATGGGCTAATGCCTGTAGCTTTTGATGGGGTTGCTCGCAACACAGTCAGAACTGTGGGTAAGGCATCAATCCACCTGTTTTGGTGTTGTGCTATCTGTTTTGCAATATTTTCTTTTATGGTGCGGTTAGATCGTTCAACATTCCCTGAACTTTGTGGCCTATATGGAATATGGAATCTTTGCTTGATGTTTAACATTTTGCACATGTTTTTCATCACTTGTCCAGTAAAATGAGTCCCCTGATCGGATTCAATTTGAATTGGTGCCCCCCAAAGAGGGATGATTTGGTTCGCCATCACACGTGCCACAGTATTTGCCGTGTTATTCCAGTGGGAATTGCTTCAACCCATTTTGAGAATTTATCAATTATCACAAGGCAATATCGATACCCCCTTTGGCACTGGATAGTGGACCAATGAAATCCATTTGTAAGGACTCCCAGGGTCCTTTCGTGGTTCTTCTGGCCTCGTGGGTTTGTTCGGCCGTGTTTTCCTTGGTTGATGGTAGCACACACCACGCGCAGGTGTTGCACCATCTTTCAATGTCAGCTGTCATTCCCTGCCACCAAAACTGATTTTTATCAACTGCGTGGTTCTTGTCGCCGATACATGCGCATACTCATGGTATAATTTGATTATTGGTTTTGAAGAGCTTCTGGAGCGACAAATTTTCCATCTCGAATTACTATGCCTTCAATTACATTCACCATCTGATCCTGCTTCAGGCGCGGTACAAGCTCTCCATTAGAGACCCACAGATCTTGTTGATACTGTTTGAGGTCAATGGGGTGACTTGGACAGCACTTGCCACAGAAGCAGAGGGTGTCTCTTTTTCCCACTGGTCGCCGTTTACTGCGGCCAGCTTAGCCAATTGGTCAACAACGTTATTGTTTCCCTCATGCACATCAGGGTTTTTGTTGATGTGTGCGCGCGCACTTTCACAACAGACATGGGGTTTCTCGCGCTTGTATTGCTTGCCATATTGACGTTATAGTGCTGAAATGTTTTATAGGCGTTCCGGCGGAGGTGAGGATTTTTCGCAACTGCCATTGGGCCATAAAATCAGTTACAACACCGAACGCATACCGACTGTCTGTATACACGCAAAGTGGTTCAGGGTGTGCCTTAATCGCTTCTAGCAATGCAATGAGTTCGGCTTCTTGCGCGGATATGCTAGATGGTAATTTAAACAACAATTGTTGTCTCGCATCCGTTCGGGGAAGATGGGAGCCCACACAGCACATCCAGCATAAAAATGACCATTCTGACAGAATCGGGAACCATCTATGTACACAGGTGCTTGGCCTGGTAATGGCTGGTCATGCACAAGGCTTTGTGCCTCTTTGACAGGCTGACATGTGTGTGGATTTCCCTCAACATCCCGAGCAGATGCGGCAAAATTCGTGTGTTTTTTATTGTAATTTCACGCTTGAATGTCTGCTATCCATCTCGCTAAGCGTTGGGAGAAACTCCTTTATTATTCGCCCCTGTAGCAGCATTCGTACAGGCGTGTGCATGGTATGTACAACAACAGGTTGAAAACCGACAATGGGTTCTGTTATTTTTAGCATCCAATGCACCGCTAGCACATGCTGTGTACATGGGTCGAATCCTTGCTCGACCAGAGATTTCTTACGGCTGTAATATGCGATTGGACGCAGTCTTCCCCCATGTTCCTGAGCTAAGACTCCGCTTAATGTTATTTCATGCGTGTCTACCTGAATGTGGAAAGCTTTGAATCGTTGGGCAGTCCCAAGGCAGGCGCGGAGCACAAACGCTGTTTCAAATCGCTAAAAGCTTGTTCGTGTTCGTCAGTCCATTCAAGGACCTCATTTGGTTTTGTTTTCCCTTTTAGAAGAGAATACAACGGCGCAGCGGTGTTTGCAAAATCATGGATAAACTCTCGAAGATAGTTTGCTGTTCCTAATACTTTTGCAGCGAGTTTAAAGTATGAGGTCGAGGCAGTTCGGCAATGCATTTCTTTCTATCGTCTGTTAAGGCTCTGTGGCTTTGCGTCAGAGTGTACCTAAATAGTGTACCTCTTTTAGTGCAATTTGGGCTTTTTCTTTGTTCATTTTAAATCCTCGTCACCCAACCTATGCAAAACGTCATCAACCAGCTGCAAGTGGTTCTCAAGTGGTTCTTCTGTAGCTATCAGAATGTCGTCTACATAGTGAACGACCTTGCCATTCCCTAGTAAGGACTGAGCACATCTGCCACAGCTCTGTGAAAAATGGCTGGGCTGTTGTGAAGGCCCTGTGGCATTCGTTCCCATGTATACTGCATTTGGTTTACAGTAAATGCTAGTTTCCATTGGTCTTCTCGTTTAACTTTAAGAGACCAGAAACCATTTTTGATGTCAAGCACTGTGAACCACGAAGCATTGGTTGAGACTTGTGATAAAATAGTAGCTGGATTTGCTACTATTGGTGTCGCTTTGGGTAAAACTTTGTTGAGACGCTGATAATCAATGCACAGACGCCATTTACCATTAGGTTTTGCACTGGCAGACACGGGAGTTTGTGGTTGAACTGCATCGCCGAACTATTCCTCTTTTCTCAAGCTGTTGTACTATCTCATGAACAGCGACCTCTGCCTCTGGCTTGATGCGGTATTGCTTTTGCGGGGAGGGGCTCTCCTCGATGCATACCTCAAAGTCAACAAGGCCGCAGTCGTGTTCATGATCAGCCCAAACATTGCTGTGTTTGCTGATGAGAAGTTGAATTGGATCTGAACTGGAGATGGACATAATGCTTGCATTGTCTTTAGGCAAGCATCTCTTTGTGGTTTTATTTGTTTGTAGTTCAATTTGTTTTCAAAGCAATGAATGACAAATCCATGCTTTCTCATAATGTCCATTCCCAGCACAGTTCCTTCACTATTCTCTGGTAAATACCAGAAATGTTCTGTTAGCACTACCATGCCCAAATCGAGTCTCACTGGTTTTGTTTGTGTTGCGGTCATCAAAGTATCGCCTATACCTTTAATTTGAATTGTTCTCGTACTTAGGGGTACCGGAAGGTTCGTACAAGAGCAGGCAGCTCCAGAATCAACGAGAATATTAACTAACCGGCCTCCAAGATTAGCTCGTATTTTGATGCGGTTACCGCTGGTGACAACGCTTCCTATAGCGACGGAGGCCACGCACCCCTATTGGGGTTCGCTAAATTTCGCTAACAGGGCTGCGAGCTCTGTCTGCAATTTATTATCACGGGCTCTCTTGGCTCGTTGTTTTTCTTCAGTTTGCTTTAAGCTGTTTTCTGAATTATCCTTCCCTGCAATCAAATTCCCTAAACGCCTGAGAATGTCACTGTCATTTTTAGAATGCATGGTTTGATTGTTTTGCACGCGTTTCAATCTAAGACAGTTCTGAACGGTATGATTGATTTTCTTGCAATACTTACAACGAGGCGGTATCTGAGGTTTAGGATTAGGATCTCCAACACCTTTTCCTTCGGCCAACCATTGTGTTGTTGCAATGGAACGAGCTTTGTTTTGTTTTAGTCTGGCCTCTATTTTGGAAGCCCAATCCACCAATGACCGGTAGGTATTCTCTGGTGGATCGGCTCCGTGAGCTAACGCCTGCTGTATATGGGAACCGGCGTTATTTTTCAGGAGTTGTAGTAAAACTTCCTGATCGCGCTGTGCATCTTCTAACCCTGAATGCTCTTTGTAGGTCACCCATAGGCGCTCAGCATAAATTTCAAACGGTTCTTTATTTGCCTGTTTTATTTCTAAAATTCTACTCCACTCAGCGTGCGTTGGTCCCCTTAACTCTAATAGAGTCCCCCTCAATCTTTCATACACATCGTTTTCGTCCTCATCTTCCTGTTTGACTACAATTTCTCCACTTCTCAATTCACGGGGCATTTTTGGTTTTAACTCGTCTGGAATAGTAAGGAGAGCTACTTGCCAAACATCCTGATCTCTAATTTGTACACTGATGCCTGTAACATTAAGTTGTCCCAGTAGGGTTGGAGCGGGCCTTTTGGGGGCATCATTCCCACAACTTCTTTGTGTTTGGTGCATTCTTCGCAAGTTAAAGGGCGGCTAATGGTAGTGACTTCATCATCTGCATTTTCATTGTTTTAAGCACAGCAATGTTCACTGGTTTTCGTGAACCGAGCCTGATTTAATTCGAGTCATTATGGGACTACGTTGTTTCGGCTTTTCGGGCCTATTTTCCTCATTCGCGGTTTCTAGGAAAACTCACGCTCTCTCAGGTCCAGATGGCCTTGCCTACTGCTTGATAAAGCTGCAATGTCATCATCGCTGTCGCTATATATCTACTACCAATTTTACTGTTTATCGCCGCGACTTTTACCGCAGATACAGGAAATCCTGCTGATTCGCAACATTCTTCGAGCGCAGATGTGTATTCTTTATCTAATCGAAACTTCTTTTCAAGCTTTTTCATTTTCGATTCCATCGCGTTGCCTGTCTTGCCCAAGTTTGTTTATCATATACAGATGCTTCACCTGTGCTCTTAGCTTTTTTAGCTCGTCTGATCGCTGCGTTTCTAGCTCTTTTATGTTTGCTATTACGCGTTCGTTTTCTGTAATAGTTGTCAAATCGTTTCGACGTAACATATATAGACGATCGCGACCAGAATTTTCTTAAAAGGAGCTTTAGTTTCTAATTTTCGCCCTCTGTATTATACCAGGCTAAAAATTTGATCATTGCTCCACTCAAAATCTACTCCTTATTACATGGCGAAAGAGAAGATCTTTAATTTGTACTCCAAGAGTGTCCATTACCTCCTTATCTACACTCGAACTACCATTTCCCTGACAAGCCATGTTGTTTTCTAATAATCTTAAACACCACCGGATTTCTACGGTCTCGGTCTAATGTGGGTATACCGACCCGTTCTACAAATGTGTTTATATTGGGTGTGCCTAGGTTTTCCCTCAACACTTTCTAAAAGGTAAACAAAAATGAACTTACCAGGACATTTGTAGACAGAAAAGTAGAACCTCAAACCTCATGCTCACTCGGCTTGGATCTGAATTGTCGCGCCAAAAGACGTCACTTCTCCTGAGACTGGGAGATCACGGAGGGCAGTCACCACTTTGTAAGGTCCAGCTGATTGGCCCAACGTAGGAATCCAGCAGCTGGTCGAAGGACTTCTGCGTGTATGTCTTTTCTGGCGCTTCTAGAAAAATCACTTTAATTTATTAAAATGTGAAGATCCAATTTAAAAATCTGACTCCATGAATAATTTTATCTGACTCCAATTATTTGTAATTTTGTTGCATTTGTAATTTAACAGCTGATCATAAGTTTAGTTGTGATTTAATTTAGATCATTGATTTTCTTAGTATCTCTTAATTGCAAATATTCGTTCCTCCATGGGACCCGGAGTCGCTCAGAGGATAATGCTCGCGATTATAATTACATTACCTCACGGACGCAAATTAGTCAGTTCTGAGATTACAGAGGATTACAGAGTGAACTATTTTACCTTTAAGTGAGTTGCACATGCTCACTCATAACAGAAAGTGTAATTTTAGCAATAGTCACGAGAGCTGTAACTTGTTAATACCAGTGACAGCCAGAAATCAGATTGCCCTCATGCTTAGCGCCATGCTCCGGTCATGGGGTCCTCGGTATGAATCTGCCCTGACAGAAAGATTTACGGAAACTCCTACAAACTCCTCATGCGACACTACTTAAATAAAGGAATTTAGACTTATACAAGATAAATCAAGATTAATGTTTATTATAGCCAGGTAAACATATCAAATAAAAGAATTTAGAAAGAATCCATAATACACAACTGATCAGCATACAATATAAAACATCATTCTAAAAACATAAAAATAGTTTCCAAGAGTCATTGTTACCTGGCAATAGAGACACACTTCAACAGCGTGGGAAGTTCTGATTACAGATGCTTCCATGAGTGGTCTCCCCATTCCCTTTAAATACTCAACCAGAACAAAAGAACAATAAACATTTAGCACCCAAATATTTATGCAGCTTTTGGTTGAAACTTTCTCGTGACCAAATGGTCACACCTATCTTTGGGGATGACAGCAAATGTTTATCAAAAGATCTTTCTGAGCATCTCCCACACCAGGGGAACAAGCTCTGTTGTCTTTATTATGACCTGTTCCTCTGATGTGGGAATGAAACCTGTTTACCAGAAACACCAAAAGTCAAAGAAACACCTTGTGGCAGTATCTGTGAGATTTGCATGATTGTGTGGTCTCCGAGGCAGGAAGAGTGAGAGGGTCAGAACTCGGCAGGGGAGGAGATAAGATTGAGTCTTGTTTCTTCTTATTCAGATGAGTGAAGTTTTATTGTCTTAGTGCAGCTTAGATCTCTTGAGTTTGCTCTCAGGTGAAATCCATTCTTACAATACATGAGGGATATATACCAGAGTACAGAGAGGGATGCCGTCAGAAGGGACTTTCAGGAGTGTGTGGATATCAGAGGGCAGGTCTTTTGTGATACACCAAAACATGTGACAATTCATTCTTTTAAGGATGACATTATGCACACCATTATATCGGTAAAAGGCAGATTGGATGGAAATAAATAATATAAGTGGGGAAAGTGTTCAAACAGTATTTATTTATTATAAATGTTTACATTTCTTATAAAATAAATAAAATAGTATTTATTAATTAATTTGTTTGTTTGGTAGTCCGTTAAACATGTTTTACTTTAGTTGGGAAATTCGATTTTTTTCCCCCGAATGTTCAGAAGTAACCTTTCAAAATGAAATGTGATTAATTCCCAGCCACTAATGCTGTGCACACCAAAAGCCAAGCGAATATTCGTATGGCGCGTCCAGAGGCGCACACAACTCCTCCAGGAACTGCTCCTGATGACAGCAGCTTCCAGCGCTACTTGAGGATGCCCAATTTGATAACCTGTCAAAGCGGACGTGTCAATAAGCTCCTCATTGATTGGCTTGCACGACAACGTGCCATACAAATTTTCCACTCTAGTTAAAATTTTTAAACTTATATGGAATACACGTTTGAGATGAATATCACACGTTCATGCAAACGTTCTGCCCACTTTGCGTCATTTGTGTTGCCCGGTGCGAATTCACGTCCATTCGCATCTTTGTATTGACTTTGTATGCAATCTACTTGCGCAAATAATTAAATTTAAAAGAGTGGGCCACCTCACTCTTGCACAAGATGTTCACCTCACATCACTTCCGTATCCGACCACACATTTGGATCATGCATGTTGCTTTAGAAATCTTTAGAAAATCTTTAGAAATCAGTGCTAAATTTACTATTTGTTTACCTGGCTTCTAAAGTACAATGTTGCTTCAACCTTTTTGCTTAAAAAAATAGATTATTTTTTGAGTTATGATTTCACAGCAGTTGTCTGGTATCTGTCCGTGTGTGTGTTGGTTTCCGTGCCTGCACTGCAGAACCGAGTGTTTAGTATTGATGCATCTCTGTGTTGGCATGGAGCAGGTAATCTGAGCGCCGCTCTGGAGAATCAATGCCAGGCTGATCTAGATCAGAGCCATTGGACCCATTGAGAAGTCTTCAATACACACACTCACAGTGCTGGAAATACAGTCAAACCGAACATGATTCAGACACAGATATAATGTTTCACTAGTGTGTGAGGACACTAAAGTTCATTTCTGTAAGTGAGGAGAGCAGAATAAAGTGTGACATATTATACCCACACTCTTCATACAGTGACTACCAGCAAAACTGATCAACATTTGGGATCAAAATGCTTCCTTCACTTTGAGGTGAGCAGGTTTTGCTGAAGTGTTTGTTCTTTAATTGCTAATGTGACCTTTGACCCCACAGACTGAACTAAATGAAGCATTGCTTGCTCATTGGTCGAGCTAAACTGGTATCATCTAATTGTGTTCCTAAATCTAACAGCTGATTGGCTGATTGTGATCCATTACATCCCTTTCTATCAGAGTTATCTGACATCATCAAGATGAGTTTGTTCAGTTTAACTCTGAGTTCTGCTCATGTTTTATTACCATTTTCTAAACTATAGCGAATAAACTGTGACGATGAGAGAAATGTTGAAGGTGCCTGAATAAATTTGGGTTTGACTGTAGATTATTATTATTATTAAAGCGATTAAAGTTATTCAGTCAAGAACATTGAGTGATTTTTATTTATTAGACTGCTGTCACTTTAAGACCGAACGCACAGATCCAATACACGGATACACATCAGATTTTTTTCCCAACGGTTTGCATTCTCCCAGTTTTCCCGTTCTCCTTGCGTTATCTTTCTATATAGTTAGCAGGAAGGAATCAGAGATTGTACTTTTAGTCAGGTCAAGTTCACACAAAATGTGTGAGGGAAAAAAAACAAATTTGCTGGCCGGCTGGAATAAAACATCCCCTGTGCACGCGTGTAGGGATCAGCCGGTGATGGCAGTGAACCTCTCTGGGGTTTTTAGGAGGCAGTTTGGAGAAGCTGACACTCGCAGACGTATTGCTTTGGATGGTGACAAATGGTAGCACTAAAGCCTTCCAGAGCGTATGTGCAGCTGCCAACAACCACAGTCAAGAGCCTTAATCTCGCTTTCAGAAGCTCAGCAGTCGCTTTAATTCAGGCCTCGGACTGGACTCACTTTTGACACCATTTTACCACGTGATGCTAGCGATGGATCACACATTATAAGGAGGATGCTTCAATGTGGTGTAATCAGGGGTAATAAGCGGTAGTGAATGAGCTCGGCGAGGCGCCTTTATTGAGAATAATCCATCAGAGTGATCTGATGAGTACTGATAAATGATTAACCTAGGGCTACATGATAAGCAGCCTATTAAATGTCTCAGATATGTGATCCGTGAAGGGCGATATTACATACTGTCGCCTAGATCAACCCTCATACGTCAAGACAAACTTCATTACAGTGATGGAGCGCCATTGGAGAAAAGGTAAAAGAGCACTGTAAACACCACTGATATAGTGAACAGACCTCATTAAAACACTCAGACCAAACGCTATGAAGTGAGAGAACAGGCTAGGCTTTGTGTTTCAGTGATCAGGCGTTTGCATTTTATTTGAACTCACTTTGAAATTGAAAAGATTTCGGTTGTGGAGCATTCTCAGAAAGTGTGTTGCATCATCTTATTGTTACACATCTAGCAGATTGGTTTCCCTTCTTCATCATTAATAATAGTTGATTTAGATGGTAAAATGATATCTGTATGTTCATTCATCATTCATCAGAGCTACATACTTTGACACAAGCAACCTGTGCAATATCAGCCACACAACTCCAGCAAATCACAGTGGGGGGGAAACGTATAAATCGACCCAACCCCCTCTTGCCTCCCTCAGATGAAAAATTCAAAAGACGTACCGAATCTTGTGGAAATCCTGAAATATATGCAATTTGATCAAGGCAGGATTAAAAGAGCCATTGTGCTTGTCAATAAGGTACGTGACAGCTCTGTGGTATCATATTGACTGTTGCGTATTAATACCCCACGTCCTATTGGTCCATCAGCTGATTGTTTGGAATGTAAATGATGTGGCTGATGCTTTGGTGACTGATGGATTAAATTCCAATTAATCAGTTGCTCCATCAGTTTCCCTCATTCCGATCAAATATCTCCTGAGTGCAAACGCTTCTTTCAGGGGTATTAGGAGAAATAAACACTTTGGAAGTAATTTTCATCAATCTATAGCAAATGCCAGTGACTAGATCTCTATGTGTGTTTGTGAAAGATTTATAATGTGCTATGGGTGTAGTTTTATCAGTCCAGCTTTATATTAGGTGGCCTTAACTACTATGTACTTGCATCAAAAAATAAGTAAAATGTACTTATTGTGTTCATATTGAACTGCAAAACACTGTTGCTGATATTGAGGTGGGATACGGTTAAAGTTAGGGACAGGTGTGGTGGTGTGGGTAAGTTTAAGGGTAAAGTTAGGGGCAGGTGTGGTGTGGGTAAGTTTAAGGGTAAAGTTAGGGGCAGGTGTGGTGGTGTGGGTAAGTTTAAGGGTAAAGTTAGGGACAGGTGTGGTGGTGTGGGTAAGTTTAAGGGTAAAGTTAGGGGCAGGTGTGGAGTATGGGTAAGTTTAAGGGTAAAGTTAGGGACAGGTGTGGAGTATGGGTAAGTTTAAGGGTAAAGTTAGGGACAGGTGTGGTGGTGTGGGTAAGTTTAAGGGTAAAGTTAGGGGCAGGTGTGGTGGTATGGGTAAGTCTAAGGGGTAAAGTTAGGGACAGGTGTGGTGGTATGAGTAAGTTTAAGGGTAAAGTTAGGGACAGGTGTGGTGGGATGGGTAAGTCTAAGGGTAAAGTTAGGGACAGGTGTGGTGGTGTGAGTAAGTTTAAGGGTAAAGTTAGGGACAGGTGTGGTGGGATGGATAAGTTTAAGGGTAAAGTAAGGGACAGGTGTGGTGGTGTGGGTGAGTTTAAGGGTAAAATTAGGGACAGGTGTGGTGGGTGTGGGTAAGTTTAAGGGTAAAGTTAGGGACAGGTGTGGTGGTGTGGCAAGTTTAAGGGTAAAGTTAGGGACAGGTGTGGTGTGGGTAAGTTTAAGGGTAAAGTTAGGGACAGGTGTGGTGGTGTGGGTAAGTTTAAGGGTAAAGTTAGGGACAGGTGTGGTGGTGTGGGTGAGTTTAAGGGTAAAGTTAGGGACAGGTGTGGTGGTGTGGGTAAGTTTAAGGGTAAAGTTAGGGACAGGTGTGGTGGTGTGGGTAAGTTTAAGGGAAAAGTTAGGGACAGGTGTGGTGGTGTGGGTAAGTTTAAGGGTAAAGTTAGGGGCAGGTGTGGTGCTGTGGGTAAGTTTAAGGGTAAAGTTAGGGACAGGTGTGGTGGCGTGGGTAAGTTTAAGGGTAAAGTTAGGAACAGGTGTGGAGTATGGGTAAGTTTAAGGGTAAAGTTAGGGACAGGTGTGGTGGTGTGGGTAAGTTTAAGGGTAAAGTTAGGGGCAGATGTGGTGGTATGGGTAAGTCTAAGGGTAAAGTTAGGGACAGGTGTGGTGGTATGAGTAAGTTTAAGGGTAAAGTTAGGGACAGGTGTGGTGGGATGGGTAAGTCTAAGGGTAAAGTTAGGGACAGGTGTGGTGGTATGAGTAAGTTTAAGGGTAAAGTTAGGGACAGGTGTGGTGGGATGGGTAAGTTTAAGGGTAAAGTAAGGGACAGGTGTGGTGTGGTGGTGTGGGTAAGTTTAAGGGTAAAGTTAGGGACAGGTATGGTGGTGTGGGTAAGTTTAAGGGTAAAGTTAGGGACAGGTGTGGTGGTGTGGGTAAGTTTAAGGGTAAAATTAGGGACAGGTGTGGTGGTGTGGGTAAGTTTAAGGGTAAAGTTAGGGGCAGGTGTGGTGGGGTGGGTAAGTTTAAGAGTAAAGTAAGGGACAGGTGTGGTGGTGTGGGTAAGTTTAAGGGTAAAGTTAGGGGCAGGTGTGGTGGTGTGGGTGAGTTTAAGGGTAAAAATTAGGGACAGGTGTGGTGGTGTGGGTAAGTTTAAGGGTAAAATTAGGGACAGATGTGGTGGTGTGGGTAAGTTTAAGGGTAAAGTTAGGGACAGGTGTGGTGGTGTGGGTGAGTTTAGGGGTAAAGTTAGGGACAGGTGTGGCGGTGTGGGTGAGTTTAAGGGTAAAGTTAGGGACAGGTGTGGAGTATGAGTAAGTCTAAGGGTAAAGTTAGGGACAGGTGTGGTTGTGTGGGTGAGTTTAAGGGTAAAGTTAGGGACAGGTGTGGTGGTGTGGGTAAGTTTAAGGGTAAAGTTAGGGACAGATGTGGTGGTGTGGGTAAGTTTAAGGGTAGTTAGGGACAGGTGTGGTGGTGTGGGTGAGTTTAAGGGTAAAGTTAGGGACAGGTGTGGAGTATGAGTAAGTCTAAGGGTAAAGTTAGGGACAGGTGTGGTTGTGTGGGTGAGTTTAAGGGTAAAGTTAGGGACAGGTGTGGTGGTGTGGGTAAGTTTAAGGGTAAAGTTAGGGACAGATGTGGTGGTGTGGGTAAGTTTAAGGGTAAAGTTAGGGACAGGTGTGTTGGTGTGGGTAAGTTTAAGGGTAAAGTTAGGGACAGGTGTGGTGGTGTGGGTAAGTTTAAGGGTAAGTTTAAGGGTAAAGTTAGAGACAGGTGTGGTGGTGTGGGTAAGTTTAAGGGTAAAGTTAGGGACAGGTGTGGTGGTGTGGGTCAGTTTAAGGGTAAAGTTAGGGGCAGGTGTGGAGTATGGGTAAGTTTAAGGGTAAAGTTAGGGACAGGTGTGGAGTATGGGTAAGTTTAAGAGGGTAAAGTTAGGGACAGGTGTGGTGGTGTGGGTAAGTTTAAGGGTAAAGTTAGGGGCAGGTGTGGTGGTATGGGTAAGTCTAAGGGTAAAGTTAGGGACAGGTGTGGTGGTATGAGTAAGTTTAAGGGTAAAGTTAGGGACAGGTGTGGTGGGATGGGTAAGTCTAAAGGGTAAAGTTAGGGACAGGTGTGGTGGTGTGAGTAAGTTTAAGGGTAAAGTTAGGGACAGGTGTGGTGGGATGGATAAGTTTAAAGGGTAAAGTAAGGGACAGGTGTGGTGGTGTGGGTGAGTTTAAGGGTAAAATTAGGGACAGGTGTGGTGGTGTGGGTAAGTTTAAGGGTAAAGTTAGGGACAGGTGTGGTGGTGTGGGTAAGTTTAAGGGTAAAGTTAGGGACAGGTGTGGTGTGGGTAAGTTTAAGGGTAAAGTTAGGGACAGGTGTGGTGGTGTGGGTAAGTTTAAGGGTAAAGTTAGGGACAGGTGTGGTGGTGTGGGTGAGTTTAAGGGTAAAGTTAGGGACAGGTGTGGTGGTGTGGGTAAGTTTAAGGGTAAAGTTAGGGACAGGTGTGGTGGTGTGGGTAAGTTTAAGGGAAAAGTTAGGGACAGGTGTGGTGGTGTGGGTAAGTTTAAGGGTAAAGTTAGGGGCAGGTGTGGTGCTGTGGGTAAGTTTAAGGGTAAAGTTAGGGACAGGTGTGGTGGCGTGGGTAAGTTTAAGGGTAAAGTTAGGAACAGGTGTGGAGTATGGGTAAGTTTAAGGGGTAAAGTTAGGGACAGGTGTGGTGGTGTGGGTAAGTTTAAGGGTAAAGTTAGGGGCAGATGTGGTGGTATGGGTAAGTCTAAGGGTAAAGTTAGGGACAGGTGTGGTGGTATGAGTAAGTTTAAGGGTAAAGTTAGGGACAGGTGTGGTGGGATGGGTAAGTCTAAGGGCAAAGTTAGGGACAGGTGTGGTGGTATGAGTAAGTTTAAGGGTAAAGTTAGGGACAGGTGTGGTGGGATGGGTAAGTTTAAGGGTAAAGTGGGGACAGGTGTGGTGTGGTGGTGTGGGTAAGTTTAAGGGTAAAGTTAGGGACAGGTATGGTGGTGTGGGTAAGTTTAAGGGTAAAGTTAGGGACAGGTGTGGTGGTGTGGGTAAGTTTAAGGGGTAAAATTAGGGACAGGTGTGGTGGTGTGGGTAAGTTTAAGGGTAAAGTTAGGGGCAGGTGTGGTGGGGTGGGTAAGTTTAAGAGTAAAGTAAAGGGACAGGTGTGGTGGTGTGGGTAAGTTTAAGGGTAAAGTTAGGGGCAGGTGTGGTGGTGTGGGTGAGTTTAAGGGTAAAATTAGGGACAGGTGTGGTGGTGTGGGTAAGTTTAAGGGTAAAATTAGGGACAGATGTGGTGGTGTGGGTAAGTTTAAGGGTAAAGTTAGGGACAGGTGTGGTGGTGTGGGTGAGTTTAGGGGTAAAGTTAGGGACAGGTGTGGCGGTGTGGGTGAGTTTAAGGGTAAAGTTAGGGACAGGTGTGGAGTATGAGTAAGTCTAAGGGTAAAGTTAGGGACAGGTGTGGTTGTGTGGGTGAGTTTAAGGGTAAAGTTAGGGACAGGTGTGGTGGTGTGGGTAAGTTTAAAGGGTAAAGTTAGGGACAGATGTGGTGGTGTGGGTAAGTTTAAGGGTAAAAGTTAGGGACAGGTGTGGTGGTGTGGGTGAGTTTAAGGGTAAAGTTAGGGACAGGTGTGGAGTATGAGTAAGTCTAAGGGTAAAGTTAGGGACAGGTGTGGTTGTGTGGGTGAGTTTAAGGGTAAAGTTAGGGACAGGTGTGGTGGTGTGGGTAAGTTTAAGGGTAAAGTTAGGGACAGATGTGGTGGTGTGGGTAAGTTTAAGGGTAAAGTTAGGGACAGGTGTGGTGGTGTGGGTAAGTTTAAGGTAAAGTTAGGGACAGGTGTGGTGGTGTGGGTAAGTTTAAGGGTAAGTTTAAGGGTAAAGTTAGAGACAGGTGTGGTGGTGTGGGTAAGTTTAAGGGTAAGTTAGGGACAGGTGTGGTGGTGTGGGTCAGTTTAAGGGTAAAGTTAGGGACAGGTGTGGCGGTGTGGGTAAGTTTAAGGGTAAAGATTAGGGACAGGTGTGGTGGTGTGGGTAAGTTTAAGGGTAAAGTTAGGGACAGGTGTGGTGGTGTGGGTAAGTTTAAGGGTAAGTTTAAGGGGTAAAGTTAGGGACAGGTGTGGTGGTGTGGGTAAGTTTAAGGGTAGAGTTAGGGACAGGTGTGGTGGTGTAGTGTAAGTTTAAGGGTAAAGTTAGGGACAGGTGTGGCGGTCTGGGTAAGTTAAAGGTAAAAGATTAGGACAGGTGTGGTGGTGTGGTAAGTTTAAGGGTAAAGTTAGGGACAGGTGTGGTGGTGTGGGTGAGTTTAAGGGTAAAGGTAGGGACAGGTGTGGTGGTGTGGGTAAGTTTAAAGGTAAAGTTAGGGACAGGTGTGGTGGTGTGGGTAAGTTTAAGGGTAAAGGTAGGGACAGGTGTGGTGGTGTGGGTAAGTTTAAGGGTAAGTTTAAGGGTAAAGTTAGGACAGGTGTGGTGGTGTGTGTAAGTTTAAGGGTAAAGTTAGGGACAGGTGTGGTGGTGTGGGTAAGTTTAAAGAGGTAAAGTTAGGGACAGATGTGGTGGTGTGGGTAAGTTTAAGGGTAAAGTTAGGGACAGGTGTGGTGGTGTGGGTAAGTTTAAGGGTAAAGTTAGGGACAGGTGTGGTGGTGTGGGTGAGTTTAAAGGGTAAAGTTAGGACAGGTGTGGAGTATGAGTAAGTCTAAGGGTAAAGTTAGGGACAGGTGTGGTTGTGTGGGTGAGTTTAAGGGTAAAGTTAGGGACAGGTGTGGTGGTGTGGGTAAGTTTAAGGGTAAAGTTAGGGACAGATGTGGTAGTGTGGGTAAGTTTAAGGGTAAAGTTAGGGACAGGTGTGGCGGTGTGGGTAAGTTTAAGGGTAAGTTTAAGGGTAAAGTTAGGGACAGGTGTGGTGGTGTGGGTGAGTTTAAGGGTAAAGGTAGGGACAGGTGTGGTGGTGTGGGTAAGTTTAAGGATAAAGTTAGGGACAGGTGTGGTGGTGTGGGTAAGTTTAAGGGTAAAGGTAGGGACAGGTGTGGTGGTGTGGGTAAGTTTAAGGGTAAAGTTAGGGACAGGTATGGTGGTGTGGGTAAGTTTAAGGGTAAAGTTAGGGACAGGTGTGGTGGATGGGTAAGTCTAAGGGTAAAGTTAGGGACAGGTGTGGTGGTATGAGTAAGTTTAAGGGTAAAGTTAGGGACAGGTGTGGTGGGATGGGTAAGTTTAAGGGTAAAGTAAGGGACAGGTGTGGTGTGGTGGTGTGGGTAAGTTTAAGGGCAAAGTTAGGGACAGGTATGGTGGTGTGGGTAAGTTTAAGGGCAAAGTTAGGGACAGGTGTGGTGGTGTGGGTAAGTTTAAGGGTAAAATTAGGGACAGGTGTGGTGGTGTGGGTAAGTTTAAGGGTAAAGTTAGGGGCAGGTGTGGTGGGGTGGGTAAGTTTAAGAGTAAAGTAAGGGACAGGTGTGGTGGTGTGGGTAAGTTTAAGGGTAAAGTTAGGGGCAGGTGGTGGTGGTGTGGTGAGTTTAAGGGTAAAATTAGGGACAGGTGTGGTGGTGTGGGTAAGTTTAAGGGTAAAATTAGGGACAGATGTGGTGGTGTGGGTAAGTTTAAGGGTAAAGTTAGGGACAGGTGTGGTGGTGTGGGTGAGTTTAGGGGGTAAAGTTAGGGACAGGTGTGGCGAGTGTGTGGGTGAGTTTAAGGGTAAAGTTAGGGACAGGTGTGGAGTATGAGTAAGTCTAAAGGTAAAAGTTAGGGACAGGTGTGGTTGTGTGGGTGAGTTTAAAGGGTGTAAAGTTAGGGACAGGTGTGGTGGTGTGGTAAGTTTAAGGGTAAAGTTAGGGACAGATGTGGTGGTGTGGGTAAGTTTAAGGGTAAAGTTAGGGACAGGTGTGGTGGTGTGGTGAGTTTAAGGGTAAGTTAGGGACAGGTGTGGAGTATGAGTAAGTCTAAGGGTAAAGTTAGGGACAGGTGTGGTTGTGTGGTGAGTTTAAGGGGTAAAGTTAGGGACAGGTGTGGTGGTGTGGGTAAGTTTAAGGAGTGAAAGTTAGGGACAGATGTGGTGGTGTGGGTAAGTTTAAGGGTAAAGTTAGGGACAGGTGTGGTGGTGTGGGTAAGTTTAAGGGTAAAGTTAGGACAGGTGTGGTGGTGTGGGTAAGTTTAAGGGGTAAGTTTAAGGGTAAAGTTAGAGACAGGTGTGGTGGTGTGGGTAAGTTTAAAGGGTAAAGTTAGGGACAGGTGTGGTGGTGTGGGTCAGTTTAAGGGTAAAGTTAGGGACAGGTGTGGCGGTGTGGGTAAGTTTAAGGGTAAAGTTAGGGACAGGTGTGGTGGTGTGGGTAAGTTTAAGGGTAAAGTTAGGGACAGGTGTGGTGGTGTGGGTAAGTTTAAGGGTAAGTTTAAGGTAAAGTTAGGGACAGGTGTGGTGGTGTGGGTAAGTTTAAAGGGTAGAGTTAGGGACAGGTGTGGTGGTGCAGGTAAGTTTAAGGGTAGTTAGGGACAGGTGTGGCGGTCTGGGTAAGTTAAAGGGTAAAGTTAGGGACAGGTGTGGTGGTGTGGGTAAGTTTAAGGGTAAAGTTAGGGACAGGTGTGGTGGTGTGGGTGAGTTTAAGGGTAAAGGTAGGGACAGGTGTGGTGGTGTGGGTAAGTTTAAGGGTAAAGTTAGGGACAGGTGTGGTGGTGTGGGTAAGTTTAAGGGTAAAGGTAGGGACAGGTGTGGTGGTGTGGGTAAGTTTAAGGGTAAGTTTAAGGGTAAAGTTAGGGACAGGTGTGGTGGTGTGGGTAAGTTTAAGGGTAAAGTTAGGGACAGGTGTGGTGGTGTGGGTAAGTTTAAGGGTAAAGTTAGGGACAGATGTGGTGGTGTGGGTAAGTTTAAGGGTAAAGTTAGGGACAGGTGTGGTGGTGTGGGTAAGTTTAAGGGTAAAGTTAGGGACAGGTGTGGTGGTGTGGGTGAGTTTAAGGGTAAAGTTAGGGACAGGTGTGGAGTATGAGTAAGTCTAAGGGTAAAGTTAGGGACAGGTGTGGTTGTGTGGGTGAGTTTAAGGGTAAAGTTAGGGACAGGTGTGGTGGTGTGGGTAAGTTTAAGGGTAAAGTTAGGGACAGATGTGGTAGTGTGGGTAAGTTTAAGGGGTAAGTTAGGGACAGGTGTGGCGGTGTGGGTAAGTTTAAAGGGTAAGTTTAAGGGTGAAGTTAGGGACGGGAGTGGTGGCGTGGGTGAGTTTGAAGGTAAGGGTTAGGGACGGGTGTGGTGGTGTGGGTAAGTTTAAGGATAAAGTTAGGGACAGGTGTGGTGGTGTGGGTAAGTTTAAAAGGTAAAGGTAGGGACAGGTGTGGTGGTGTGGGTAAGTTTAAGGGCAGTAAGAGTTAGGGACAGGTATGGTGGTGTGGGTAAGTTTAAGTTGGTAAAGTTAGGGACAGGTATGGTGGTGTGGGTAAGTTTAAGGGTAAAGTTAGGGACAGGTATGGTGGTGTGGGTAAGTTTAAGGGTAAAGTTAGGGACAGGTGTGGTGGTGTGGGTAAGTTTAAGGGTAAAGGTAGGGACAGGTGTGGTGGTGTGGGTAAGTTTAAGGGGTAAAGGTAGGACAGGTGTGGTGGTATGAGTAAGTTTAAGGGTAAAGTTAGGGACAGGTGTGGTGGTGTGGGTAAGTTTAAGTGTAAAGATAGGGACAGGTGTGGTGGTATGAGTAAGTTTAAGGGTAAAGTTAGGGACAGGTATGGTGGTGTGGGTTAGTTTAAGGGTAGGTTAAGGTGTAAGAGAAGGGCCAACAGTGTAATTATAAATGTTACTACAGAATTGAATTACAGAAGTAATCACATGCAGGTATTTTTAAAATGTAAGTACAATGTAAAAACATGTATGTACACAATAAGTGCACTGTATCAAATTATTAATTTAAATGTTAGTACATAGTAGTTAAGGTCACCTAATTTAAAGTGAGTCCGTTTATCAGTTTAAAATAACAATCACAGTGTAAGTATTTGTCTACTACCTTTTGTGTGCTTAATTTTGAAAGGAATTAAAAGAAAGCATGACACCTTTGTTACATTCAATATTAGATTTAAAGACTGATTACTAGAAATATCACAAGGTTTAATGTTTATTCACATTCTGAACAGTGAAATATACTTAAATGCATACAGTATATACACTAATTTTAAGGCACCAATTTATTTTTGTTTTTTATTTTTTTATTTTTTTATTTTTTTTGAGCATGAACACATTTTTGAGTCAAACATTTCACAAAAGGTTGGAAAATATTGTTGAAAATAGAGACTTTCATACATCCAAAAAAATGCTGATAGACAGATCAAACCCTGTCTGACAAACAAGCCTGGTCAATTATACAAAATAAAATCAAGTATTCATAAGTAGAAGGTAATGGGATATTCGCTGACAGATTGAATAATTCAGTTTGCTTAGGTGTCTCTGGCATTAGTTTGTAGCTAATGGTTGCCTTGCTAAAAGATTCATGTGAAACAATGCTTGAGTGGAAGATAGGCATAATTATGCCTACTTAATTTACTCGCTCTGGTGCAAATTAAATGCTCACTTCTAAAGAACGCGTGTCCATTTAAGCAGGTGTAATGTAAATGTATTGTCGTTTGATTTATGAATTTGATCTCTGGCCCACTCGACGCCTCTTCCCAATTTCATTCATAAATCTTTCATTGAGAACAATTACGCATTCAGCTTCTCTTCATAGCTGCATTATCTGACCTGAATACCCTTGTCACGGGTATGTAATGGACACTAAATATTCTGAAATGACCCTAGTTAAGGTTATTCATCTAGTCAGACTGGAACATTTGTTGCT
>CM031958.1:1147047-1156405 GCA_018749465.1 Paracanthobrama guichenoti
TGATTGAAGTTGTCATCCCATTAGTTCAGTCCTCTCAAGACTTAGGATGTGTCCTAACTTTAAAATGTTAATGTAAATTCAACTACACAAGTAAATGTCTTACACAGTCACTGAAATAAATAAATAAATAAATAAATATAATCTTATTTAAAATATGTTCATTTTGATGATGTTTTATTTGCTGTTTTATTAAGTTTGAGTGGTGTATAAATTCATCAACCTTCATCATCTAAATGTGCAGGGTGACACAAAGACACCAGAATAACAGGCTTTACAGGGCCACTGTCTATCTCTCTCCAGAAAAAGATGACACTGCCAAGATCCTCTGTTCAGATTTTTGTCTTCTCAGAGCACTTAATGTGATCAGAGAATTAAAATTTCAACACATCATTTAGTAATTGACAACCTGGGTCTAGGGATGCAAGGAGCAGGTTTTGGGTTTCTGTGGCCATGTACTCACAAAAATACAGTAGCACAGCAATTATTGTCTTATTGCTTTTTATAAAACAGGTTACTACATATTAAACACAGAGGTGGAAAAGAAGAACATTTCAGCATACATGGAAACTCCTTCAGTACTGTTTAAAAACATCCAGTAAAACAGAAATGGGCACACATTGTACTATCATGGGGAACAGCTCGGGGCAGTACCCTTAAAGGGACACATTTACCCCTAAAAACTTGTAGAGTACTACATTAATGGCAGATATTACTACTATGTACCAAAAAAGAGCTATTGTTTCACAATGATTCTTCTTCTTTTTTCCTTTTTTCAAGTTTTGAAAACACAGCAAACAGTTTTTGCATCGTGGGGAAACCGGAGCCCAGTGGAGCGTTTTTTAAAAGGTTATGGTGTTCCTGAAAGATTCTTTCAACTTAATTAACTACTCAACATTATACGAAAGTGTTGATTTGTAACATTCCAACAACATAAAATGTCCTGCTTCTTTACAGAATAGAGGCGTCATTGAAAGAGTTAGGATGATATTCCTGAAACATTCTTAAAAACATTCAACACCTGCTGTAACAAGCAGAATCACTGAAGGAAAGAGAAACAAGAAGAACAGAAAAAGAGAAGAGACGAGCAGAAACACAAGAACTACAAGTGACTTCCAGCCACAGCCTTAGATGAAATCAAGATCTCAGCAGAGGATTATTAAACAACTCCAAAACAGCATTACCAGTGTAATGATTTTCATAGTTCAGAGAAGGAGACTACATTTAACATGAACCTTTAATCCAAAAAATAAAGAACCAAAGCAGTGGACGAATCTAGCGCACAAATATACACAAAAACAATGTAAAGTCCAGGCCTGGTCCTCTCTCATCGTGCACTGTCGTCACTCCTCCGTTTATCCTCCCAGAGCTCCTCCATGAGACTCAAGACCTCATTAAACTCGCTCCTGTTCCAAAGGCTCTCGGCCCAGCCTGCTTACACAACCAACCAATTATTACTAACCAGTTTGACTTTACTTCTACCATACATATACAGGAGTTCCTGTTGAGGATAACAGAGGTATAGCTGTTGATGTTTGGTTGAAAATAAGTTTAGTTTGGAAGTCACCATTATGGTGATCAAAGTGTTTACTTTTGTGGGGCTCTTGACCCTTGACTTGAGGTGTTTTAGAGAACATTTCTGCAAGTGATGAGGCAGATCAACACGCGACTTCAGATCATATGACTGCATTAAAGTGGTTTAAACAACTGCTTTTTCTGTAGCTTCATGACTGACAAATTCATTATGTAGTTGATGTTAAGATATAGTAGAGAGAGATGGATAAGTGATAACGCAAGGCTTTATTTGAGCAAAAACACAGGTGAGTAATGACAACACAACGATGATCAAAGTTCTCAGTGTGTTACTCAGCACGAGAACCAGTGAGGGTTGTTCTCACGCTTCAAGCAAGCATAATCATTAGTTTCACGATCTCTTTATGCACTTTTTGAAGCGATAAGTGGTAGTTGCGTGACTGTCAATGGAGGGACCGAAATCTCTCATGTGTGTTTCTGAAGATGAACAAAAGTCTTATGGATTTGGAACGACATGGGTAAGTGAGTAAATGATGATTTTTTTTTTCTTTTGTGTGAGCTAACCCTTTAAAGGAGTGCAGTGTGTGAATTTTTAGCGGCATCTGCGTGAGCTCACCCCTCCTTCCAAGCACATAGAGAAGCTACGTGTGGCCAACACAGGACAAAGATGTGGTCGTCTGGGACCACAGAGAGTAACTAGCGCTCTGTAGAGAAGTTTGTCCTTTAGAGCTACTGTAGAAACATGATGGCGGTGTATGTAGATAGAAATGGCTCATCTAAGGTAATAAAACATAACGGGTTCATTATGTAAGGTCTTTATACTCCACTTGAAACATAGTTATGTATATTATATTGCATTTCCGTCAATAGATCCTCATAAATACTACACACTGCACCTTTAAGTTGGTGCAATAAACAACCTTAAGTTTGACATTTTCTTCTTCTTACCTGACACATTTATGGGAAGCATTTAAACCAATCCTATAGAGGCATTCAACAAATACAAAAGAATCAAATCAGTAATTGAAATTGAATTGAATCTAATCAAATCTAATTGTGAATTGAGAAAAAGATGTTTGAATCATGAATCATCTATCCAAAGATGCACACCTCACTATCACTATATTTATATTGTGCATGGTGTGAATTCAAATAAAGTTTACTAATTTGTTATTATTAATATATGTTAAAAGATATATATACCAAAAACAACAACAGCAAAAACAGGTGGAACCAGACCACCTGCAGCTGCTAATGAACTTCAACCTCCTCCTAATGAGCTTGGGCCATCGCCATCAATAAAACACAGGAAATCTGCTAATGGACAAACAGCTTCAGCATCGAATGACTCTGGAACCCTGCCACTGGACCTGTCTGTTCTGGAGCGAGCCATGCAACACAAAGTGCGCGCTTCTCTTTATTACAATATCAGGAATACAATCCGTGGTTGCAAGATTAGTTCGGCAATACTCCGAGAGGCCATATTTTTCAAAATGGCGCCGCTGTGTTTGGTCGCCCGTTCAGTAGTCGCTCCATGAACTGTGCTTTTATTTACTATTTTACTTTCTTTACTCTCAGTTTTTACAAACTTATCATCTGCATTGATCTACTATGACAGCAAAACTCTTTGGACATTGGTTTACCTCTACACTGGATTGTTTCAGGACACTTTCACCGATCCTTCTGTGGCCATCTGAGATCCTTCAGGGACGCCCGAGTTGAACAATGGACAGAGCCGACAGCGAAGAATCAAGAAACACCGTGGAAAAGCGCGCTGGAATTCGTAACAGACTGAGGAAAAGGGCATTCAGACCTCCTCTCCCGAGCATTCTTCTAGCAAATGTTCAATCCTTGGATAATAAGATGGGCCGATCTTAGAGGCCAGGATAAGTTTTCAACGGGACATGAGAGACTGTAATATCTACTGTTTGTCCAAACATATGGCTCCACGCCCAGCGTCCCGGACACAGCTGTGACGCCGCCGGAGAACTTCTCTGTTTTTCGGATGGACAGAACAGCCGAGGCCGTAAATCCAAAGGCGGTGGAGTGTGTTTCATGATCAACAAGAAATGGTGCACCCCCAGGAACATCACCATTCTCTGCAGCGGTCCTGCTCGCCTCATCTGGAACATTTAACAATCATTTGCCGTCCATTCTATCTGCCGAGGAGTTTTCTGCGGTTAGTCGCGACCGCCCGTTTACATCCCACCACAGGCAGACACAGGGCTGGCTTTATCTTCTGGCCTTCATGATGTTACCAGCGGCGCTCATAAACAACACCCTGATGCTGCTTTCATCGTCGCGGCGATTTTAACAAAGCAAACCTAAAGAAAGTCCTGCCAAACTTTCATCAGCACGTCTCCTGCCCCACCACGAGGAGCAAACACACTGGATCACTGCTACTCCGTTTAAGAACGCCTATAAAGCGCGGTCACTTCCAGCGTTTACAGCAAATCGGATCATGCAGCCATTTTCCTCACTCCCGAATACAAACAAAAGCTCCTCCAGGAACCCCGGTGAGGCGGGAAGTTAAGCGTTAGTCACCACTCAGAGACCGCTACAGGCAGCTCTGGATGACGCTGACTGGGACATGTTCCGGCGAGTTCAGCTGGACGTCAGTGAGTTCACAGATGTGGCGCTTTGCTTCATCGACACGCGCTTACAGAGCAAGCCACGCAAAACAATAACAATAACGTCCTTCTCAAATCAGAAACGCCGTGGGTGGACAATTCAATCAGCAGCGGCAGTGAATGCACGCGCACTGCTGCTTAGCGCCGGTCTCCATTCAGGAATATGACTGAATACAGAACGTCCTGTTATGCTCTCAGGCGAGCAGTTAAAGCCGCAAAACTCCGTTATAAAGACCGAGTGGAGTCTCATTTCCAACTCAACGACTATCGCGCGCATGGCAAGGTCTGAGGTCCATCTGCTCTTTGGATCTAAATCCTCTGCAGAAGCGAAACGCTGACCCGTTGCTCGTGAATGAGTTAAACTCTTTCTACGCCGCTTTGACTGTAACCGCGGCAACGCGACTCCGCCAAGTGGCGCGTTAGAGAAATTACTCAGAGCAGCAACAATCACGCGTGATCTCTGTCTCAGAGGATGAAGTTCGGAGGGCACTCTGCGCTGTGGGCGTCAGGAAAGCTGCCGGGCGGATGGTATTTCAGGGCGTGTTCTGCGGTCCTGTGCTGATCAGCTCGCCGGGTTGTTTACATCTATCTTTAATGAGTCCCTCGCTACATCTGTGGTCCCCACCTCCTTCAAAAATCCACCATCATCCCTGTCCCTAAGAACAGTAAACCCTCTTGCCTAAATGACTATCGTCCAGTGGCTCTCACGTCTATAGTCATGAAGGTCTTTGAGAAGACTCATTAAAAACACCATTTGCGCCTTCATTCCTGGCACTTTGGACCCTCTTCAGTTTGCCTATCGTCCCAATAGATCGACTGAAGATGCCATCTCTCATGTCCTCCTCCTCCTCACTCACACATCGACAGCAAAAGTGGGAACTACGTAAGGCTGCTATTTATGACTATAGCTCAGCCTTTACACCATAGTTCCCACCAAGCTAACTTCTCAAACTCCTGGATCTCGGCCTGAATCCTTCTCTCTGCCACTGGATTGGAGGACTTCCTCACTGGCAGGCCTCAGGTGGTGAGAATAGGCCAGTCCACCTCCTCCTCCATCACCCTGGGTGTGGGAGCTCCACAGGGCTGTGTCCTGAGTCCCTGCTCTACTCTCTCTACACGCATGACTGTTTGTCCACACACAGCTCCACCTCTATCATCAAATTTGTTGATGATACTGTTGTCCTGGGCCTCATTTCCAACAACAATGAGACGGCATACTTGGGTGAGGTGGAGCATCTAACATCATGGTGCCAGGACAACTGTCTCTCTCTGAATGTTGGCAAGACCAAAGAAATGATTGTGGACTTCAGGAAGAGACAGCAACGGACATACTCCCCTCATGATCAGCGGGTCACGCAGAGAGAGTGAGCAGCTTCAAGTACCTGGGTGTAAACATCTCCGAGGACCTGACCTGGACTGCTCACATTCAGACACAGGTGAAAAAAGCCAGGCAAAGACTGTACCACCTGCGCCAGCTGAGGAAATTCAGGGTTTCACCAGCTATCCTGAAAACTTTCTATTTAGGGGCGATAGAAATTGTGTTAACTCAGTGCATCACAGCGTGGTATAGGAACAGCACCAGTCATGACCGCCAAAGCCCTGCAAAGAGTCGTGCATTAATCAAGCGTATCTCAGGGTCAGCTCTCCCGTCTCTGCAGGACGTCTACACCAAACGCTGCAAAGGTAGAGCTACCAAGATCATCAAGGACTCTAATCACCCTGCAAACCCTCATTTCACGCTGCTACCATCTGGTAAGCTTCGGCCTGGATGGCCAAAACTGAGAGACTCAGGGAGAAGCTTCTTCCCCAGGCCATCAGACTCCTGAACTCAGTCACTTAACATCACGTGACTTCACTTCTGGATAAACATCGACATACTGACATTGCACTGCACTTTCTGTTCTCGTTGTTACTGTGTAACAACCTGTTATAAACTGTTTGCACATTATACTCTTTATACATTTGTTAACCACATATTTATAAGTCTACAGTTTACTCACTGCACAGTCTACTTCAATTATTTTATTCCACTTTATCCTTATTTGTTACCTTTTTTTCTCTGTTGACTTGATTATTTATAATTCTACAGATATAGACATTATATATATATATATATATATATATATATATATATATATATATATAGATAGTACTTTTTTTAATCTATTTCTATATAATTTCACTCCTTGTGTTTTAACTGTGAGTTTGCACTGTCCATGGAGCGGACCTGTTTACATTCCTACTTGCCGGTTGTATATTCTGTATATAACTGTGTATGTGACAAATAAAACTCTTGAATCTTGAATCTTGAATCTTATGTACTACTGTACTACTGTGAGGTGTCTTCACACAGAGCAACCCACAGCAGTGGTATTTGTTCTTGAATCAATCATTGTTTTTTGTAATGAATTGGTTCAGCAATGATTAAAAAATAACCGTATAATCAGGGCTGTCCTTAGGGCGGTGCAACTGGTGCGACTGCACCGGGCCCCAGGCTTTCAGGGGCCCCTCAGCGAAATGCTCCATCTGCCCAAATACCCAACCGAGTGCTTTTGAAGTGCAATATGAACAACTGAATGGCAGCTGATATCATGTGGCCACTCGCGTATATCCTCCACTCTGCCTCTGCTAGCATCGGACTTGTGTTTGTGTTTTCATGCAGTATACTGATCCCTCTCTGTCTTTCGGCTGAGAGATATCGGCCTGTCCGCAGGGGCCCTGTGAGGTATAATATTCCCTTGTTTTGCTAAGGGAAGCATTTCTAATGTAACCAAAGAAACTCTCTTAAACTGTAAGAACCTGCCTAAATAATGTAACACTTACAATCAATTTTAACCCACACTCTCAGCCAACACTCATGGGAATATTGGCAGGAGCAGGGATCGCTGCTATAGACGTGATTTCAGCTGGCAACCGAAAATCAGCAAAAATCCATTTCTAATGAGTTTGTCTTGTTGTTCTTTCACTATTTTGACCATCCTCAATTTCAGGTATAATGTATGTGTGCAAATGTGTTTTAGTGACAGAGGGAAGCTTTATTTCTGTGTAGGATAATTCAGCAGTGAATACTGTGGGCAGGTGAAGCGATACTGGGACACCTCCTCTCGCAGGGAGAGCCATTAATTATTTGTGCCAGGCTCCAGCCTGTGTGGTGAGGGGTTTGGCTTGACTGTGGAACTGTCTGTGTGGATAATACTGAGAAATTCTGTTTCTATCACCGAAATACTGTCTTACTAAACAGGTTAAATGATTCATTTGAGCCGTTATGCAAATCTGCTGTCATTACAATAATCCTGCACAAATGATTTAACTAAAACCTGTGATTTCACTTTCCTTTCATCAGTTTAGCATTTTTATTCACAGCAGCCTGATCATTCAATCCTGCCCATCATCATCATCATCATCAAACGAATATAAGTGCAGTCGGTGGCCTTTTCATACTTCCGTGTTTCTGTAAATGCTTTTCCATGACAACAATTGCAGTGCTTAAAAGTTAGGAATCAAAGTCTTTTTACAAATTAAAGGGCTCATGAATTTAGAAATAAACCTTTCCCTTGAGCTTTTGATATATAAAAAAGGTCATCGTGAATATAAGAATATCCTGTAAGTCTCTGAGCTGAAAACTTCAGAGAGCAGTGAAACGCCACATCAACAGAAGACCAGCGCCTAATTCTGTAGCCCCACCGATTCGCACATGACATGTAATAAATGAAACCGGATCTAGCTACCAAGCAATAAACATGCCAAGCTGAAGATGACACAATATTGTACAGTGCCTGGTTGTGGAAGAACACAGTGGCTTCCTTCGGACTCAATATTAGCAAATGCATGGAGGAACTTTGTTTTTCCTGAAGATCCAGCTCACGTGGGTAAGATATTAGCGCGTTGTTCGCCTGTTTCACCGGATTCTTTAGTAAACGAGAGACTGGATTTGCAGACAGGATGAGATTAAACCGATGCCTTCTGGATCTGACAGGAATGGAGCGACACACTTATGTGAGTAAAACATGTATTTTATATGTGATAGTATTGCATTGTTGCAGATCGTTTGATATCTAATGAGATTATGTGTACGCGAGCTAACTAAATATAATAAATATTGTGGCAAGCGCAGGACGAGGCCCGTGAGAATGGGGCGGCCGGGTGGTGAGTGATCATGATGCCACCTGCCACGCCGCACCAGTCTACGTGTCTCACGGAGGAGCTTGGACACATAAAAGGAGGATGGCGACAGTGAAGGGGCGAGAGAAGACCAGGCCTGGAGTTTACATTGTGTTTTGTTTGTGTTTTATTATGTGTGTGCGTTTTACTTTCAGTTTGTTTATTAAAGTCATGTTAATTACGCGGTTCCGCCGCTCCTCCTTCCTTATTAAGAACTTTGCTACAAATATATAATAAATGATGAGTATCCTTTATGTTTGAGGTGTTGTTGGTTCCATCGTCCCTGTGATTTGGGGATCAGACTCAACATTTATGGCTTAATCATTCCGGTTGCCGTTTTTCCACATGTTTTCAAAACAATTCCCCACGTGTACTGATGAGGAGCGAAGCTCATTATAATATGCAAAACTCTTATCCAATCATAGCAGTGGGTGTTTGCTTCCCACTTACTCGTTTACTGCCTTGTGCATCATATCAAGACACATCTGATTATTGTCATGCATTTGTAAAGTAGCAATGATTGTATAAATACTTATACTTCCATAAATATTTTGGAGCACCTAACCCCACTTCAATCCTAAACCTACCCACTTCTCAACTATATGAAACACATCACGGGTGTTTATTGAAAAACTTCTTCATTTGTGTCAACACCTTGTGTTGCATTCTAAGTCTTCAGAAGCCAAACAATATCTTTATGTTTTCCGGAAAGTTCGGCTCTGGCTGATAAACTTCTGCCTACTATCATTGATCCATGGTGATTATGTAATGAGGTGGGTGTGGATCTGAGAATGAATGAATGAATATATATTTCTGGCGACACTAGTGGCACCTAGTGGAATTACAAACAACATAAAGCATATTTTCAAACAGCCCCAAACAAACTCCGCCTCCCCATTAAAAACATCACAAACACAGCTCTTACTGTCCTTGTGAAGGCATGTCTCAGCAGGTTAAGTAGGCTAGTTTTAATCGAAAGGCCCAAATATACTTGTATACTTTTATCTGTAAGTTACAAATATCATGAGAAAGTAAAT